>CM053027.1:595889498-596005471 GCA_028564925.1 Lithobates sylvaticus
CACCTCCATGCTCACACAATCCTCCTCCTCCTCCTCCTCCTCCTCCTCCTCATCCTCTTCCTGTGTGATGGGTGGGACAGAAGGAACACTGTCCGGATAAAGGGGGCCTTGAGAGGCAAGGAAGTCCTCCTCTTCCTGCCTCTGTTCTGCCTCAAGTGCCCTGTCCATTATCCCACGCAGCGTATGCTCCAACAGGTGGACAAGAGGGACAGTGTCACTGATGCATGCACTGTCACTGCTCACCATCCTCGTGGCCTCCTCAAATGGTGAGAGGACAGTGCATGCATCCCTGATCATGCTCCACTGACGTGGGAAAAAAAACCAAGCTCCCCTGACCCTGTCCTGGTGCCGTAGTCGCAAAGGTACTCATTGATGGCCCTCTGCTGCGTGTGCAGTCGCTGCAGCATGGCCAACGTTGAGTTCCACCTGGTGGGCATGTCAGATATTAGGCGGTTCTTGGGCAGGTTCAGCTCCTTTTGCAGCTCAGTCAGCCGAGCACTGGCATTATAAGATCGGCGGAAATGCACACAGACTTTCCTGGCCTGCCTCAGGACATCCTGTAAGCCTGGGAACCTGCCCAAGAACCGCTGCACCACCAGGTTGAGGACGTGAGCCATGCAGGGCACATGGGTGAGCTGCCCCTGTCGCAGGGCGGAGAGGAGGTTGGTGCCATTGTCAGAAACGACCATTCCTGGCTTAAGCTGACGTGGCGTCAACCACCTCTCGGCCTGCCCCTGCAGAGCTGCCAGAACCTCTGGCCCAGTGTGGCTCCTGTCCCCCAAACACACCAGCGCAAGCACGGCATGGCATCTTTTTGCCTGCGTACTTGCGTAGCCCCTTGTACGCCTACGGAGCACCGCTGGTTCCAAGGACAGAGCACTGGAGGAAGAAGAAGAGGGGGGGTGGAGGAGAGAGGTGTGTCACAACCAGTAGCAGTAGTCGCGTTTTGGAGGCGTGGTGGCGGAACAACCTCCAACACTACTGCACCTTGTCCTGCATCCCTCCCAGCTGCCAATAGAGTGACCCAATGGGCCGTGAAAGAAAGGTACCGTCCCTGTCCATGCCTGCTGGACCATGAGTCAGCGGTAATATGCACCTTACCGCTGACCGCCCTGTCCAGCGAGGCATGGACATTGCCCTCCACATGCCGGTAGAGAGACGGAATCGCCTTCCGCGAGAAAAAGTGGCGTTTGGGAACCTGCCACTGAGGAACCGCACATTGAACAAACTCACGGAAGGGGGCCGAGTCTACCAACTGAAAAGGCAGCAGTTGAAGTGCTAGCAATTTAGCAAGGCTAGCATTCAACCGCTGGGCATGTGGATGGCTGGGAGTGTACTTCTTTCTACGGTCCAGCAGCTGGGGCAGGGAAATTTGCCTGCTGCATTCGGACGTCGGTGTACTGCAAGTACTTGGTTGTGACACACCGAATTCTACACCTTCAGTCCTCTCAGAGCAGCTTTCAGAGAGGACTGAAGGTGTAGTGGGGATGGAGATCCCAGCTGAGGAGGAGCAAGGAGAGGTCCGCTTAGTTCTTTGGTGTGGGTCTTTTATGTGTGCCTGCCAACGAGCTGCATGGCAGGTCGCCATATGTCTGGTCATGCTTGTCGTGCCCAAGCGGCTGATGTTTTGGCCACGCGAGATACGCTTGAGACAAATATTGCAAATAGCAGTGGTGCGATCTGCTGCACTCGTCTCTCAAAAAAGGCCCACACCAAAGAACTTTTCTGATAACGTGCAGAGGCAGCGCCCTGCACAGGCGGAGCTCTGCGGTGTTGTACAGTTGCTGTGCTGGCCTCTACCTGGCCTCCAGGGGGCATCCTGCCTCGTTGGACATGTGACGCCGCATCCTCCTCCTCCTCGTCCTCCTCCTCATCCTCTCTCCCTTGAGGCACCCACGTGGAGTCAGTGACCTCATCATCCCCTCCCTCTTCACCACTAGAGCAAACCTGGCAGTAAGCTGCAGCTGGTGGAACTGTACTGCCAGATTCCTCAAGCTGGGTATCGTCATCCGAGCCTTCGAATCGTTGGGCATCCTCCTGGAGCATGTACCCAACACTGTGCTCAAAGAGTTCGGGGGACTCCTCAGGAGGACATGGTGGGTCTAGGGAAGGGGTGGCTGATGATGCTCTGTCAGTACCCTGAGCCTGGGTGAGAGAGGATGAGGAGGATGAGGAGGGCTTGGTCATCCATTCTACCAAGCCTTCAGCATGATGCGGCTCCACATGTCCAGCTGCCGAAAACAAAGACGCGCGTGTCCCATGGCCACGTGCTGATGACGATGCACGACCACGTCCACGTCCACGGCCACGTCCACTAGAAACAGAGCCTGCCTGCCCTGTGTTCTTGGCTCTGCACGCTCTGCCTCCCCTTGGCGGTCTTCCAGCCATTGTAGTCGGTAGTCCTAGTCCTGTGGGTGCTGCTGAGAAGAAAATATAGGAGCTCTGTGTGATGCCACTAACACACTAGAAGTCCTATGGGTGCTTCTGCAAAGAAAATAGAGGAGCTCTGTGTGATGCCACTAACACACTAGAAGTCCTGTGGGTGCTGCTGCAAAGAAAATAGAGGAGCTCTGTGTGATGCCACTAACACACTTGAAGTCCTGTGGGTGCTGCTGCAAAGAAAATAGAGGAGCTCTGTGTGATGCCACTAACACACTAGAAGTCCTGTGGGTGCTTCTGAGAAGAAAATATAGGTGCTCTGTGTGATGCCACTAACACACTAGAAGTCCTGTGGGTGCTGCTGCAAAGAAAATAGAGGAGCTCTGTGTGATGCCACTAACACACTAGAAGTCCTGTGGGTGCTTCTGCAAAGAAAATAGAGGAGCTCTGTGTGATGCCACTAACACACTAGAAGTCCTGTGGGTGCTTCTGCAAAGAAAAATAGAGGAGCTCTGTGTGATGCCACTAACACACTAGAAGTCCTGAGGGTGCTGCTTCAAAGAAAATATAGGAGCTCTGTGTGATGCCACTAACTCACTAGAAGTCCTGAGGGTGCTTCTGAGAAGAAAATATAGGAGCTCTCTGTGTGATGCCACTAACACACTAGAAGTCTTGTGGGTGCTTCTGCAAAGAAAATAGAGGAGCTCTGTGTGATGCCACTAACACACTAGAAGTCCTGTGGGTGCTTCTGCAAAGAAAATAGAGGAGCTCTGTGTGATGCCACTAACACACTAGAAGTCCTATGGGTGCTTCTGCAAAGAAAATAGAGGAGCTCTGTGTGATGCCACTAACACACTAGAAGTCCTGTGGGTGCTTCTGAGAAGAAAATAGAGGAGCTCTGTGTGATGCCACTAACACACTAGAAGTCCTATGGGTGCTTCTGCAAAGAAAATAGAGGAGCTCTGTGTGATGCCACTAACACACTAGAAGTCCTGTGGGTGCTTCTGAAAGAAAATATAGGAGCTCTGTGTGATGCCACTAACACACTAGAAGTCCTATGGGTGCTTCTGCAAAGAAAATAGAGGAGCTCTGTGTGATGCCACTAACACACTAGAAGTCCTGTGGGTGCTGCTGAAAAGAAAATAGAGGAGCTCTGTGTGATGCCACTAACACACTAGAAGTCCTGTGGGTGCTTCTGCAAAGAAAATAGAGGAGCTCTGTGTGATGCCACTAACACACTAGAAGTCCTGTGGGTGCTTCTGCAAAGAAAATAGAGGAGCTCTGTGTGATGCCACTAACACACTAGAAGTCCTGTGGGTGCTTCTGCAAAGAAAATATAGGAGCTCTGTGTGATGCCACTAACACACTAGTAGTCCTGTGGGTGCTTCTGCAAAGAAAATATAGGAGCTCTGTGTGATGCCACTAAAACACTAGAAGTCCTGTGGGTGCTTCTGCAAAGAAAATAGAGGAGCTCTGAGTGATGCCACTAACACACTAGAAGTCCTCTGGGTGCTTCTTCAAAGAAAATAGAGGAGCTCTGTGTGATGCCACTAACACACTAGAAGTCCTGTGGGTGCTTCTGCAAAGAAAATAGAGAGCTCTGTGTGATGCCACTAACACACTTCAAGTCCTATGGGAGCTTCTGCAAAGAAAATAGAGGTCTGTGTGTGTGATGCCACTAACACACTAGAAGTCCTATGGGTGCTTCAGCAAGGAAAATATAGGAGCACTGTGTGATGCCACTAACACACTAGAAGTCCTATGGGGCTTCTGCAAAGAAAATAGGAGCTCTGTGTGATGCCACTAACACACTAGAAGTCCTGGGGTGCTGCTGAGAAGAATACATAGGAGCTCTGTGTGATGGGACTAACACACTTCAAGTCCTATAGGTGCTTCTGGGAAGAAAAATAGGAGCTCTGTGTGTGATGCCACTAACACACTTCAAGTCCTATAGGTGCTTCTGGGAAGAAAATATAGCTCTGTGTGTGATGGGACTAACACACTTCAAGTCCTATAGGTGCTTCTGGGAAGAAAATATAGCTCTCTGTGTGATGGGACTAACACACTTCAAGTCCTATAGGTGCTTCTGGAAGAAAATATAGCTCTGTGTGATGGGACTAACACACTTCAAGTCCTATAGGTGCTTCTGGGAAAAAAATATAGCTCTGTGTGTGTGATGGGACTAACACACTTCAAGTCCTATAGGTGCTTCTGGGAAGAAAATATAGCTCTGTGTGTGTGATGGGACTAACACACTTCAAGTCCTATAGGGTGCTTCTGGGAAGAAAATATAGCTCTGTGTGTGAATGGGACTAACACACTTCAAGTCCTATAGGTGCTTCTGGGAAGAAAAATATAGCTCTGTGTGTGTGATGGGACTAACACACTTCAAGTCCTATAGGTGCTTCTGGGAAGAAAATATAGCTCTGTGTGTGTGATGGGACTAACACACTTCAAGTCCTATAGGTGCTTCTGGGAAGAAAAATATAGCTCTGTGTGTGTAATGGGACTAACACACTTCAAGTCCTATAGGTGCTTCTGGGAAAAAATATAGCTCTGTGTGTGTAATGGGACTAACACACTTCAAGTCCTATAGGTGCTTCTGGGAAGAAAATATAGCTCTGTGTGTGTAATGGGACTAACACACTTCAAGTCCTATAGGTGCTTCTGGGAAGAAAAATATAGCTCTGTGTGTGTAATGGGACTAACACACTTCAAGTCCTATAGGTGCTTCTGGGAACAAAATATAGCTCTGTGTGTGTAATGGGACTAACACACTTCAAGTCCTATAGGTGCTTCTGGGAAGAAAATATAGCTCTGTGTGTGTGTAATGGGACTAACACACTTCAAGTCCTATAGGTGCTTCTGGGAACAAAATATAGCTCTGTGTGTGTAATGGGACTAACACACTTCAAGTCCTATAGGTGCTTCTGGGAAGAAAATATAGGAGCTGTGTGTGATGCGACGAACACACTTCAAGTCCTATAGGTGCTTCTGGGAAGAAAATATAGCTCTGTGTGTGTAATGGGACTAACACACTTCAAGTCCTATAGGTGCTTCTGGGAAGAAAGTATAGCTCTGTGTGTGTAATGGGACTAACACACTTCAAGTCCTATAGGTGCTTCTGGGAAAAAATATAGCTCTGTGTGTGTGATGGGACTAACACACTTCAAGTCCTATAGGTGCTTCTGGGAACAAAATATAGCTCTGTGTGTGTAATGGGACTAACACACTTCAAGTCCTATAGGTGCTTCTGGGAAGAAAATATAGCTCTGTGTGTGTAATGGGACTAACACACTTCAAGTCCTATAGGTGCTTCTGGGAACAAAATATAGCTCTGTGTGTGTAATGGGACTAACACACTTCAAGTCCTATAGGTGCTTCTGGGAAAAAAATATAGCTCTGTGTGTGTAATGGGACTAACACACTTCAAGTCCTATAGGTGCTTCTGGGAAGAAAATATAGCTCTGTGTGTGTAATGGGACTAACACACTTCAAGTCCTATAGGTGCTTCTGGGAACAAAATATAGCTCTGTGTGTGTAATGGGACTAACACACTTCAAGTCCTATAGGTGCTTCTGGGAAGAAAATATAGCTCTGTGTGTGTAATGGGACTAACACACTTCAAGTCCTATAGGTGCTTCTGGGAAGAAAATATAGCTCTGTGTGTGTAATGGGACTAACACACTTCAAGTCCTATAGGTGCTTCTGGGAAGAAAATATAGCTCTGTGTGTGTAATGGGACTAACACACTTCAAGTCCTATAGGTGCTTCTGGGAAGAAAATATAGCTCTGTGTGTGTAATGGGACTAACACACTTCAAGTCCTATAGGTGCTTCTGGGAACAAAAATATAGCTCTGTGTGTGTAATGGGACTAACACACTTCAAGTCCTATAGGTGCTTCTGGGAACAAAAATATAGCTCTGTGTGTGTAATGGGACTAACACACTTCAAGTCCTATAGGTGCTTCTGGGAAGAAAATATAGCTCTGTGTGTGTAATGGGACTAACACACTTCAAGTCCTATAGGTGCTTCTGGGAAGAAAATATAGCTCTGTGTGTGTAATGGGACTAACACACTTCAAGTCCTATAGGTGCTTCTGGGAAGAAAATATAGCTCTGTGTGTGTAATGGGACTAACACACTTCAAGTCCTATAGGTGCTTCTGGGAAGAAAAAATATAGCTCTGTGTGTGTAATGGGACTAACACACTTCAAGTCCTATAGGTGCTTCTGGGAAAAAATATAGCTCTGTGTGTGTAATGGGACTAACACACTTCAAGTCCTATAGGTGCTTCTGGGAAAAAATATAGCTCTGTGTGTGTAATGGGACGAACACACTTCAAGTCCTATAGGTGCTTCTGGGAAGAAAATATAGCTCTGTGTGTGTAATGGGACTAACACACTTCAAGTCCTATAGGTGCTTCTGGGAACAAAATATAGCTCTGTGTGTGTAATGGGACTAACACACTTCAAGTCCTATAGGTGCTTCTGGGAACAAAATATAGCTCTGTGTGTGTGATGGGACTAACACACTTCAAGTCCTAGAGGTGCTTCTGGGAACAAAATATAGCTCTGTGTGTGTGTAATGGGACTAACACACTTCAAGTCCTATAGGTGCTTCTGGGAAAAAAATATAGCTCTGTGTGTGTAATGGGACTAACACACTTCAAGTCCTATAGGTGCTTCTGGGAACAAAATATAGCTCTGTGTGTGTAATGGGACTAACACACTTCAAGTCCTATAGGTGCTTCTGGGAAGAAAATATAGCTCTGTGTGTGTAATGGGACTAACACACTTCAAGTCCTATAGGTGCTTCTGGGAAGAAAATATAGCTCTGTGTGTGTAATGGGACTAACACACTTCAAGTCCTATAGGTGCTTCTGGGAACAAAATATATAGCTCTGTGTGTGTAATGGGACTAACACACTTCAAGTCCTATAGGTGCTTCTGGGAACAAAATATAGCTCTGTGTGTGTTATGGGACTAACACACTTCAAGTCCTATAGGTGCTTCTGGGAAGAAAATATAGCTCTGTGTGCTGTGTGTGTGATGGGACTAACACACTTCAAGTCCTATAGGTGCTTCTGGGAACAAAAAATAGGAGCTCTGCCTGCCTGCCACGAACACACTACAAGTCCTATAGGTGCTTCTGGTAACAAAATATAGGAGCTCTGCCTGCCTGCCACTAACACACTACAAGTCCTATAGGTGCTTCTGGTAACAAAAATATAGGAGCTCTGCCTGCCTGTCACTAACACACTACAAGTCCTATAGGTGCTTCTGGTAACAAAATATAGGAGCTCTGCCTGCCTGCCACTAACACACTACAAGTCCTATAGGTGCTTCTGGTAACAAAATATAGGAGCTCTGCCTGCCTGTCACTAACACACTACAAGTCCTATAGGTGCTTCTGGTAACAAAATATAGGAGCTCTGCCTGCCTGTCACTAACACACTACAAGTCCTATAGGTGCTTCTGGTAACAAAATATAGGAGCTCTGCCTGCCTGCCACTAACACACTACAAGTCCTATAGGTGCTTCTGGTAACAAAATATAGGAGCTCTGCCTGCCTGTCACTAACACACTACAAGTCCTATAGGTGCTTCTGGTAACAAAATATAGGAGCTCTGCCTGCCTGCCACTAACACACTACAAGTCCTATAGGTGCTTCTGGTAACAAAATATAGGAGCTCTGCCTGCCTGCCACGAACACACTACAAGTCCTATAGGTGCTTCTGGTAACAAAATATAGGAGCTCTGCCTGCCTGCCACGAGCACACTACAAGCCCCTCTTTGTCAATCAATCTTTGTAACTGAATCTATCTAACTCAATCTCTGCAAGTGAATCTCTCTCTCTATCTATCTAAATGCAGCAGAGTGTCACAGGAACAGCCTGCTCAATCTGCGCCGGAACAGCATGTGACCGGCGCAGACGGCGTGGCGGCGTTTTATAGGGGGGGGCGTGTACTACAGCCCCTGAGCTGTAATTGGCTACAGGCGTCCTGCCTGTAGCCAATTATGGCTCTTCGAGTTTCCGGGGCTGTGATTGGCCAAGCATGCGGGGTCACAGTGCATGCTTGGCCAATCATCAGCCAGCAATGCACTGCGTCGGCCGCGCCGGCCGCAATGCATTGCGGGGCCGCTCGCATCACACGAACGTGATGCGAGCGGCCAAAATAGTTCTGGGCTCGCCGAGCGAGCGAACGCCCGGTGCTCGATGCGAACGTGGGTTCGCATCGAGCACCGGGCCCATCCTTAGTGGACAGTGTAGTATAGTGGACAGTGTAGTATGGTGGACAGTGTAGTATAGTGGACAGTGTAGTGTACAGTATAGTGGACAGTGTAGTATAGTGGACAGTGTAGTATAGTGGACAGTGTAGTATAGTGGACAGTGTAGTATGGTGGACAGTGTAGTATAGTGGACAGTGTAGTGTCACAGGTGCCAGCCGACCTACAGCAGTAAAGGTAAGACACCGATCAGCTCCACAGCTGATCTGTGACACAGGGGTAAGGGGTTTTATACTGTACTAGTCGAAGGGACTCATTGACTACTAAAAGTCCACGTGTTAGGGGGTGCAAATGACTTGCCTTGCCCCGGGCGCTCACAACCCACGCTACGCCACTGTCCACTGTATCCAAGTCCATATAAAAATGGTTTTATTTGGACATTGTCAACCAATTTGCTCACGCAGGTGAACCTGGTGGACTTTGTACTAATCTTCGTACCTTGTTTGTGTTCCCATAATCCTCTACTGCTCCTCCAATGATATAGAGCTTGTTCATGCAGGTCACCGCCGCTGCGGAGCTCACAGCTTCCAACATTGGAGTTCCTGGGATCCAGTTGTTAGTGAACATGTTGTAGCGTTCAACCGTAGACAACCTTTTTGTTCCATCAAAGCCACCAGCAGCGTAGATCTAGGAAATGAACGTGGGATCCATACATTGTTTACTTTTTATTACACATAGAAAATATATGTGTCCTTTTGGACAATCAACACGTTTGGAAAGACAACCAGGATATAAAAGCAATTGCTAAATATACATTTTTATCTCTCTAGAAGTGTTTCTATGCTGCTCTGTGTCAACTTTCCTATTATCTAAATGACAGCTTTAAAAAGTGCCCATTTTAATCTCTAGAGATGTCCTCTACCCCTGTCTGTGCAAGAAAGGTGATAATTGGAGAGGGAAGGGGACATAAACGTGGATATTTGCTATTTGCTGTGGAGGTTTTCTTTTCTTTTATAAACTAACTTTATCTATGTTTCTTTGTATAGCCTTCTCATTGTTTTTTTTCTTACCATGTCTGTATTGGGTGATCTACAGCAACCTGAGGACACCAGGGGGGTCTATTTATAAAACATATGTTGAACGAATGTCACAAGCATTCGTCTAGGCTGCATACATTTTCCCCGTGTTTTCTCTAAGGTAGGGTGACCAGACATCCCCCGGTTTCCGGGGACAGTCCCCGGATTGAGGACACTGTCCCCGGACCAATTCTGTCCCCGGTTTTGTCCCCGGATTGTATTTGAACAGGGGTTGGGGCAATTTCAAAGACAGTCAGTGCAGAATAAAAAAAAAAAAATCTGAATTACACCCCCCCCGCCGCTCCTACTAGCTTAGGGGGGTATTTCTTTCCATTATCTGTGCCCCTTTCTGATGATCATGTGCTGGTCGGAGCGGAGGGAATATTTATTCAGTTTCAGGCGCATGCCCATCCAGCTCCGCTCGCATGTTCTTCTGCCTTGGCTCAAGTCCCGGCCAGCCACCTGCCTGCTTATCTCCTTGCCTTCTCTGGCGGAGTGATCTTCTTCCGCTCCCCACCCAGTAGTACCCGGGGCCCGAAGAGTAACGCCCCCCGTACACACAGTCGGAAATTCCGATGGAAAATGTCCGATCGGACCATGTTGTCGGAAAATCCGCCCGTGTGTGGGCTCCATCAGACGTTTTCCGTCGGAGTCTCCGACGGAAAAAATTTGAGATCCTGCTCTCAAATTTTCCGACAACAAAATCTGATCAGACTTTTTCCGATCGCGTGTAGAGAATTCCGACGGACAAAGTGCCACGCATGCTCAGATCAAATTATGAGACCAAAGCTATTGGCTACTAGCCTCTACGTAGTTCCGCAGTACGCAACGAACGTCACCACGTTCAGAATGATCGGATTTTCCGACAACTTTGTCCGACCGTGTGTATGCAACACCAGTGTCGGACAAAATCCGTCGGAAAAAATCAGACGGATTTTGTGGTCAGAATTTCCGACCGTGTGTACGGGGCATAAGACTTGACAGGCTGTGAGGCAGGCAGCAAGCGGCGATGGGTAGAGAGTCACAGATTGCTGCCATTGCTAGTAAAAAAAAAAAAAAAAATGTCCCCGGATTTCATTTGACAAATCTGGTCACCTTACTCTAATGCCCCATACACACGGTCGGAAATTCCGACCACAAAATCCATCGGATTTTTTCAGACGGATTTTGTCCGATACTGGTGTTGCATACACACGGTTGGACAAAGTTGTCGGAAAATCCGATCATTCGTTGCGTACGACGGAACTACGTAGAGGCTAGTAGCCAATAGCTTTGGTCTTGTAATTTGATCTGAGCATACGTGGCACTTTGTCCGTCGGAATTCGCTACACGCGATCGGAAAAAGTCTGATCGGACTTTGTTGTCGGAAAATTTGAGAGCAGGAGATAAAAAGTCCGATGGAGCCTACACACGGTCGGAATTTCCGACAACATTGTCCGATAGGACATTTTCCTACAGTGCCTTGAAAAAGTATTCATACCCCTTGAAATTTTCCACATTTTCACAAAATTGTAAATGTATTTTATTGGGATTTTATGCGATAGACCAACACAAAGTGGCACATAATTGTGAAGTGGAAGGAAAATGATAAATGGTTTTCAAATTTTTTTACAAATAAATATCTGAAAAGTGTGGCGTGCATTTGTATTCAGCCCCCTTTACTCTGATACCCCTAACTAAAATCTAGTGGAACCAATTCCCTTGAAAAGTCACCTAATTAGTAAATAGAGTCCACCTGTGTGTAATTTAATCTCAGTATAAATACAGCTGTTCTGTGAAGCCCTCAGAGGTTTGTTAGAGAACCTTAAGGAACAAACAGCATCATGAAGGCCCAGGAACACATCAGACAGGTCAGGGATAAAATTGTGGAGAAGTTTAAAGCAGAGTTAGGTTATAAAAAAATATCCCAAGCTTTGAACATCTCACGGAGCTCTGTTCAATCCATCATCTGAAAATGGAAAGAGTATGGCACAACTGCAAACCTACCAAGACATGGCCGTCCACCTAAACTGACAGGCCGGGCAAGGAGAGCATTAATCAGAGAAGCAGCCAAGAGGAACTCTGGAGGAGCTGCAGAGATCCACAGCTCAGTTGGGAGAATCTGTCCACAGGACAACTATTAGTCGTGTACTCCACAAATCTGGCCTTTTTGGAAGAGTGGCAAGCAGAAAGCCATTGTGGAAAGAAAGCCATAATAAGTCCCATTTGCAGTTTGTTTGTGAGAAGCCATGTGGGGGACACAGCAAACATGTGGAAGCTGGTGCTCTGGTCAGATGAGACCAAAATTGAACTTTTTGGCCTAAAAGCAAAACGCTATGTGTGGCAGAAAACTAACACTAAACATCACCCAGAACACACCATCCCCACCGTGCAACATGGTGGTGGCAGCATCATGTTGTGGGGATGCTTTTTCTTCAGCAGGGACAGGGAATCTGGTCAGAGTTGATGGGAAGAAGGATGGAGCCAAATACATGGCACTCTTAGAAGAAAACCTGTTAGAGTCTCCAAAAGACTTGAGACTGGGGGTGGAGGTTCACCTTCCAGCAGGACAACGACCCTAAATGTACAGCCAGAGCTACAATGGATTGGTTTAAATCAAAGCATTTTCATGTGTTAGAATTGCCCAGTCAAAGTCCAGACCTAAATCCAATTGAGAATCTGTGTTGCAAGACTTGAAAATTTCTGTTCACAGACGCTCTCCATCCATATCTGACAGAGCTTGAGATATTTTGCAAAGAAGAATGGGCAAAAATGTGACTCTCTAGGTGTGCAAAGCTGGTAGAGCCATCCCCAAAAAGACTTGCAGCTGTAATTGCAGTGAATGGTGGTTCTACAATGTATTGACTCAGGGGGGGCTGAATACAAATGTACCTCCCACACTTTTCACATATTTATTTGTAAAAAAAATGTTGAAAACCATTTATCATTTTCATTCCACTTCACAATGATGTGCCACTTTGTGTTGGTCTATCACATAAAATCACCAATAAAATACATTTACGTTTTTGGTTGTAACATGACAAAATGTGGAAAATTTCAAGGGGTATGAATACTTTTTCAAGGCACTGTTTATTTTCGTTTATTCGAAATTCGGACGCATTCGTATTTATTCGTACATTCGTAACATTCGTAATCGGAGCATAATTCATAATTTTATGTAATGTCACTAATGTGTATGCTATTATTACATTTTAATAATTTACGAATGGAAAAAAAAAAAAGTTACGAAACGAAAAAAAAAAGTTACGAATCGAAAAAAAAAAGTTACGAATGTACGAATTTTTTCGTTCAATCTATTCGAAGCACGTTAAGCAGCACCATTGTAAGGGACACGGAAAATTACCAATTCAACAAAAAAAATAAGTTACGAAAAAAAAAAAAAGTTACGAATGTACAAATTTTTTCGTTCAATCTATTCGAAGCACGTTAAGCAGCACCATTGTAAGGGACACGGAAAATTACCAATTCAAACAAAAAAAAAAGTTACGAATGTACGAATTTTTTCGTTCATTTTCATTGTTCCTGTTTTCGTTTTTTCGGATTTTCTTCATTCGTACATTCGTTGTTTCTAATTTTTTTTTCGGATTTTCGTTGTTTTTCGGATTTGTTCGATTCAAATTATTTCTATAATCGGATTCGTACAATTCGAACGATTCGTTATTCGGATTCGTTCGATTCGAACGATTCGTTCATTCGTACGAAAACGAACGAACGAAAATAACGAAAAAAAACGAAAAAACGAATTGCATATTCTACACCTATGATGAAGAAGGGTTAGGGCCCCTGTTAGGGTATTATTGCTGTCTGTGTCCCTGCTGAGATTAGTGACCAACATGATGGGAAATTCAAAATTTTGCATCTGAAAAATGAGAATGAGCACTTACCTGAGATGTATATATTATTCTTTAATGTACAGGCAGCAAATTCAGACTTGGTATATCCTGGCATGCTGGCAAGAAGTTTCCACTGCCCGCTCCTTGGATAGTAACATTCTGTGAAAGGTAATTTTAAAAGTCCCTTTTTATCACAACCGCCAATAATGACGATGGCTTCCGACAAGTCTGCAAATCTGCAAGAAATAAAGAGTAAACTTATATTGCTCCTTTATTATTTACACATTGTTCAGTGACTAAACGCTAGGGATGAGCAACATTGAGCTTTTTAATTTCCCCTATGATTTTGATGAAACTTTAAAAAATTCAGCCACATGTCATCATTTGGTGAAATGCACTGAAGTCAATGGGGAATGAGAAATTAATATGGTTTTTGGTGACTTTTAGGTGTATAATGGGCTTTAAATGGCTTCTGGGGTTTACGTAAGCCCCTCCTAAATACCGTAGATCTGTTTGTGTGCCTTATTAGCCCCCGTACACACGGTCGGAAATTCCGACCACAAAATCCGTCTGATTTTTTTTCCGACGGATTTTGTCCGACACTGGTGTTTGCATACACACGGTCGGACAAAGTTGTCGGAAAATCCGATCATTCTGAACGTGGTGACGTTCGTTGCGTACGACGGAACTACGTAGAGGCTAGTAGCCAATAGCTTTGGTCTCGTAATTTGATCTGAGCATGCGTAATTTGATCTTTATCCGTCGGAATTCTCTACACACGATCGGAAAAAAGTCAGATCGGATTTTGTTGTCGGAAAATTTGAGAGCAGGATCTCAAATTTTTTCCTTCTGAAATTCCGACGGAAAAAGTCAGATGGAGCCCACACACGAGCGGATTTTCCGACAACATGGTCCGATCGGACATTTTTAGTCGGAATTTCCAACCGTGTGTACGGGGGCTAAGCCTCAATAGTCTGTTTTTTATTTGCAGAAAAAAATATAGGTGGAAAAAAGTAGCAAGCAAAGGCACAAAAAAGGAAATAAAAATGCAACTTCCAAGAAAAACACCCTCTAAATAAAATATAAATATATAGTTATTTTTTTGGGTGAAAATTTTGCAATCTCAACAATTTAAAGTTTACTCTTGGTAATTTCGCAGTGAAGTCACTCATCCATACTGGCCAGCAATGGTCAGAGTTACCAACGGATAATTATAGTTTTGTGCAATCTGTTCAGCAATGACATTAGACTAAGCACAAGCTACTCCTTAAAACCACAGGAGCTCTGATTCCGAAGCACAGCGCTCCTCTGCAGCAAGTGCAGTGGTATGTATATCCTTGTAACCAGCAGTGTTTTTAGGTAAAGTTACTGCCAGCCACCAGCTTCATAATACAGAGCTGGTGGTGAAAGCCCAGTTACCACTAGGGATGGGCCCGGTGCTCGATGCGAACCCACGTTCGCATCGAGCACCGGGCGTTCGCTCGCTCGGCGAGCCCAGAACTATTTTGGCCGCTCGCATCACGTTCGTGTGATGCGAGCGGCCCCGCAATGCATTGCGGCCGGCGCGGCCGACGCAGTGCATTGCTGGCTGATGATTGGCCAAGCATGCACTGTGACCCCGCATGCTTGGCCAATCACAGCCCCGGAAACTCGAAGAGCCATAATTGGCTACAGGCAGGACGCCTGTAGCCAATTACAGCTCAGGGGCTGTAGTACACGCCCCCCCCTATAAAACGCCGCCACGCCGTCTGCGCCGGTCACATGCTGTTCCGGCGCAGATTGAGCAGGCTGATTCTGTGACACTCTGCTGCATTTAGATAGTTAGAGAGATTCACTTACAGAGATTGAGTTAGATAGATTCAGTTACAAAGATTGATTCAGAAAGAGGGGCTTGTAGTGTGCTCGTGGCAGGCAGGCAGAGCTACTATATTTTGTTACCAGAAGCACCTATAGGACTTGTAGTGTGTTCGTGGCAGGCAGGCAGAGCTCCTATATTTTGTTCCCAGAAGCACCTATAGGACTTGAAGTGTGTTAGTCCCATCACACACACAGAGCTATATTTTGTTCCCAGAGGCACCTATAGGACTTGAAGTGTGTTAGTCCCATTACACACACAGAGCTATATTTTCTTCCCAGAAGCACCTATAGGACTTGAAGTGTGTTAGTCCCATCACACACACAGAGCTATATTTTCTTCCCAGAAGCACCTATAGGACTTGAAGTGTGTTAGTCCCATTACACACACAGAGCTATATTTTCTTCCCAGAAGCACCTATAGGACTTGAAGTGTGTTAGTCCCATTACACACACAGAGCTATATTTTCTTCCCAGAAGCACCTATAGGACTTGAAGTGTGTTAGTCCCATTACACACACAGAGCTATATTTTCTTCCCAGAAGCACCTATAGGACTTGAAGTGTGTTAGTCCCATTACACACACAGAGCTATATTTTGTTCCCAGAAGCACCTATAGGACTTGAAGTGTGTTAGTCCCATCACACACACAGAGCTATATTTTGTTCCCAGAAGCACCTATAGGACTTGAAGTGTGTTAGTCCCATTACACACACAGAGCTATATTTTCTTCCCAGAAGCACCTATAGGACTTGAAGTGTGTTAGTCCCATTACACACACAGAGCTATATTTTGTTCCCAGAAGCACCTATAGGACTTGAAAGTGTGTTAGTCCCATCACACACACAGAGCTATATTTTGTTCCCAGAAGCACCTATAGGACTTGAAGTGTGTTAGTCCCATCACACACACAGAGCTATATTTTGTTCCCAGAAGCACCTATAGGACTTGAAGTGTGTTAGTCCCATTACACACACAGAGCTATATTTTGTTCCCAGAAGCACCTATAGGACTTGAAGTGTGTTAGTCCCATCACACACACAGAGCTATATTTTTGTTCCCAGAAGCACCTATAGGACTTGAAGTGTGTTAGTCCCATTACACACACAGAGCTATATTTTCTTCCCAGAAGCACCTATAGGACTTGAAGTGTGTTAGTCCCATCACACACACAGAGCTATATTTTGTTCCCAGAAGCACCTATAGGACTTGAAGTGTGTTTAGTCCCATCACACACACAGAGCTATATTTTGTTCCCAGAAGCACCTATAGGACTTGAAGTGTGTTAGTCCCATTACACACACAGAGCTATATTTTGTTCCCAGAAGCACCTATAGGACTTGAAGTGTGTTAGTCCCATCACACACACAGAGCTATATTTTGTTCCCAGAAGCACCTATAGGACTTGAAGTGTGTTAGTCCCATTACACACACAGAGCTATATTTTGTTCCCAGAAGCACCTATAGGACTTGAAGTGTGTTAGTCCCATCACACACACAGAGCTATATTTTGTTCCCAGAAGCACCTATAGGACTTGAAGTGTGTTAGTCCCATTACACACACAGAGCTATATTTTCTTCCCAGAAGCACCTATAGGACTTGAAGTGTGTTAGTCCCATTACACACACAGAGCTATATTTGTTCCCAGAAGCACCTATAGGACTTGAAGTGTGTTAGTCCCATTACACACACAGAGCTATATTTTCTTCCCAGAAGCACCTATAGGACTTGAAGTGTGTTAGTCCCATTACACACACAGAGCTATATTTTTGTTCCCAGAAGCACCTATAGGACTTGAAGTGTGTTAGTCCCATTACACACACAGAGCTATATTTTGTTCCCAGAAGCACCTATAGG
This sequence comes from Lithobates sylvaticus, assembly GCA_028564925.1. NCBI lineage: Eukaryota > Metazoa > Chordata > Amphibia > Anura > Ranidae > Lithobates > Lithobates sylvaticus. The sequence goes on from CM053027.1 coordinate 595,906,729, forward strand.
ACTTGAAGTGTGTTAGTCCCATCACACACACAGAGCTATATTTTGTTCCCAGAAGCACCTATAGGACTTGAAGTGTGTTAGTCCCATCACACACACAGAGCTATATTTTGTTCCCAGAAGCACCTATAGGACTTGAAGTGTGTTAGTCCCATCACACACACAGAGCTATATTTTCTTCCCAGAAGCACCTATAGGACTTGAAGTGTGTTAGTCCCATCACACAGAGCTCCTCTATTTTCTTTGCAGAAGCACCCATAGGACTTCTAGTGTGTTAGTGGCATCACACAGAGCTCCTATATATTCTTCTCAGCAGCACCCACAGGACTTCTAGTGTGTTAGTGGCATCACACAGAGCTCCTCTATTTTCTTTGCATAAGCACCCACAGGACTTCTAGTGTGTTAGTGGCATCACACAGAGCTCCTCTATTTTCTTTGCAGAAGCACCCACAGGACTTCTAGTGTGTTAGTGGCATCACACAGCGCTCCTCTATTTTCTTTGCATAAGCACCCACAGGACTTCTAGTGTGTTAGTGGCATCACACAGAGCTCCTCTATTTTCTTTGCAGAAGCACCCACAGGACTTCTAGTGTGTTAGTGGCATCACACAGAGCTCCTCTATTTTCTTCCCAGAAGCACCCACAGGACTTCTAGTGTGTTAGTGGCATCACACAGAGCTCCTCTATTTTCTTTGCATAAGCACCCACAGGACTTCTAGTGTGTTAGTGGCATCACACAGAGCTCCTCTATTTTCTTTGCAGAAGCACCCACAGGACTTCTAGTGTGTTAGTGGCATCACACAGAGCTCCTCTATTTTCTTTGCATAAGCACCCACAGGACTTCTAGTGTGTTAGTGGCATCACACAGAGCTCCTCTATTTTCTTTGCATAAGCACCCACAGGACTTCTAGTGTGTTAGTGGCATCACACAGAGCTCCTCTATTTTCTTTGCAGAAGCACCCATAGGACTTCTAGTGTGTTAGTGGCATCACACAGAGCTCCTATATATTCTTCTCAGCAGCACCCACAGGACTTCTAGTGTGTTAGTGGCATCACACAGAGCTCCTCTATTTTCTTTGCATAAGCACCCACAGGACTTCTAGTGTGTTAGTGGCATCACACAGAGCTCCTCTATTTCCTTTGCAGAAGCACCCACAGGACTTCTAGTGTGTTAGTGGCATCACACAGAGCTCCTATATATTCTTCTCAGCAGCACCCACAGGACTTCTAGTGTGTTAGTGGCATCACACAGAGCTCCTCTATTTTCTTTGCATAAGCACCCACAGGACTTCTAGTGTGTTAGTGGCATCACACAGAGCTCCTCTATTTTCTTTGCAGAAGCACCCATAGGACTTCTAGTGTGTTAGTGGCATCACACAGAGCTCCTATATATTCTTCTCAGCAGCACCCACAGGACTTCTAGTGTGTTAGTGGCATCACACAGAGCTCCTCTATTTTCTTTGCATAAGCACCCACAGGACTTCTAGTGTGTTAGTGGCATCACACAGAGCTCCTCTATTTTCTTTGCAGAAGCACCCATAGGACTTCTAGTGTGTTAGTGGCATCACACAGAGCTCCTATATATTCTTCTCAGCAGCACCCACAGGACTTCTAGTGTGTTAGTGGCATCACACAGAGCTCCTCTATTTTCTTTGCTGAAGCACCCACAGGACTTCTAGTGTGTTAGTGGCATCACACAGAGCTCCTCTATTTTCTTTGCATAAGCACCCACAGGACTTCTAGTGTGTTAGTGGCATCACACAGAGCTCCTCTATTTTCTTTGCAGAAGCACCCATAGGACTTCTAGTGTGTTAGTGGCATCACACAGAGCTCCTATATTTTCTTCTCAGCAGCACCCACAGGACTACCGACTACAATGGCTGGAAGACCGCCAAGGGGAGGCAGAGCGTGCAGAGCCAAGAACACAGGGCAGGCAGGCTCTGTTTCTAGTGGACGTGGCCGAGGACGTGGACGTGGTCGTGCATCGTCATCAGCACGTGGCCATGGGACACGCGCGTCTTTGTTTTCGGCAGCTGGACATGTGGAGCCGCATCATGCTGAAGGCTTGGTAGAATGGATGACCAAGCCCTCCTCATCCTCCTCATCCTCTCTCACCCAGGCTCAGGGTACTGACAGAGCATCATCAGCCACCCCTTCCCTAGACCCACCATGTCCTCCTGAGGAGTCCCCCGAACTCTTTGAGCACAGTGTTGGGTACATGCTCCAGGAGGATGCCCAACGATTCGAAGGCTCGGATGACGATACCCAGCTTGAGGAATCTGGCAGTACAGTTCCACCAGCTGCAGCTTACTGCCAGGTTTGCTCTAGTGGTGAAGAGGGAGGGGATGATGAGGTCACTGACTCCACGTGGGTGCCTCAAGGGAGAGAGGATGAGGAGGAGGACGAGGAGGAGGAGGATGCGGCGTCACATGTCCAACGAGGCAGGATGCCCCCTGGAGGCCAGGTAGAGGCCAGCACAGCAACTGTACAACACCGCAGAGCTCCGCCTGTGCAGGGCGCTGCCTCTGCACGTTATCAGAAAAGTTCTTTGGTGTGGGCCTTTTTTGAGACGAGTGCAGCAGATCGCACCACTGCTATTTGCAATATTTGTCTCAAGCGTATCTCGCGTGGCCAAAACATCAGCCGCTTGGGCACGACAAGCATGACCAGACATATGGCGACCTGCCATGCAGCTCGTTGGCAGGCACACATAAAAGACCCACACCAAAGAACTAAGCGGACCTCTCCTTGCTCCTCCTCAGCTGGGATCTCCATCCCCACTACACCTTCAGTCCTCTCTGAAAGCTGCTCTGAGAGGACTGAAGGTGTAGAATTCGGTGTGTCACAACCAAGTACTTGCAGTACACCGACGTCCGAATGCAGCAGGCAAATTTCCCTGCCCCAGCTGCTGGACCGTAGAAAGAAGTACACTCCCAGCCATCCACATGCCCAGCGGTTGAATGCTAGCCTTGCTAAATTGCTAGCACTTCAACTGCTGCCTTTTCAGTTGGTAGACTCGGCCCCCTTCCGTGAGTTTGTTCAATGTGCGGTTCCTCAGTGGCAGGTTCCCAAACGCCACTTTTTTCTCGCGGAAGGCGATTCCGTCTCTCTACGGCATGTGGAGGGCAATGTCCATGCCTCGCTGGACAGGGCGGTCAGCGGTAAGGTGCATATTACCGCTGACTCATGGTCCAGCAGGCATGGACAGGGACGGTACCTTTCTTTCACGGCCCATTGGGTCACTCTATTGGCAGCTGGGAGGGATGCAGGACAAGGTGCAGTAGTGTTGGAGGTTGTTCCGCCACCACGCCTCCAAAACGCGACTACTGCTACTGGTTGTGACACACCTCTCTCCTCCACCCCCTCCTCTTCTTCTTCCTCCAGTGCTCTGTCCTTGGAACCAGCGGTGCTCCGTAGGCGTACAAGGGGCTACGCAAGTACGCAGGCAAAAAGATGCCATGCCGTGCTTGCGCTGGTGTGTTTGGGGACAGGAGCCACACTGGGCCAGAGGTTCTGGCAGCTCTGCAGGGGCAGGCCGAGAGGTGGTTGACGCCACGTCAGCTTAAGCCAGGAATGGTCGTTTCTGACAATGGCACCAACCTCCTCTCCGCCCTGCGACAGGGGCAGCTCACCCATGTGCCCTGCATGGCTCACGTCCTCAACCTGGTGGTGCAGCGGTTCTTGGGCAGGTTCCCAGGCTTACAGGATGTCCTGAGGCAGGCCAGGAAAGTCTGTGTGCATTTCCGCCGATCTTATAATGCCAGTGCTCGGCTGACTGAGCTGCAAAAGGAGCTGAACCTGCCCAAGAACCGCCTAATATCTGACATGCCCACCAGGTGGAACTCAACGTTGGCCATGCTGCAGCGACTGCACACGCAGCAGAGGGCCATCAATGAGTACCTTTGCGACTACGGCACCAGGACAGGGTCAGGGGAGCTTGGTTTTTTTTCCCCACGTCAGTGGAGCATGATCAGGGATGCATGCACTGTCCTCTCACCATTTGAGGAGGCCACGAGGATGGTGAGCAGTGACAGTGCATGCATCAGTGACACTGTCCCTCTTGTCCACCTGTTGGAGCATACGCTGCGTGGGATAATGGACAGGGCACTTGAGGCAGAACAGAGGCAGGAAGAGGAGGACTTCCTTGCCTCTCAGGCCCCCTTTATCCGGACAGTGTTCCTTCTGTCCCACCCATCACACAGGAAGAGGATGAGGAGGAGGAGGAGGAGGAGGAGGATTGTGTGAGCATGGAGGTGGAGCCTGGCACTCAGCATCAGCAGCAGCAGTCTTTAGGGATGATGTACAGTCCCAACAAGCCAGTGGACTTGTACGTGGCTGGGAGGAGGTGGCTGGCGATCATGTCATCCTCAGTGACCCAGAAGACTCCGGACCGAATGCCTCAGCTAACCTACGCTGCATGGCCTCCCTGATCCTGCAAAGCCTGCGGAAGGATCCTCGTGTTCTTCGGATCAAGGAGAGGGACCATTACTGGCTGGCCACTCTCCTTGATCCGCGGTACAAGGGTAAGGTTGCGGACCTTATCTTGCCGTCGCAGAGGGAGCAGAGGATGAGACATCTCAGGGAGGCCTTGCAGAAAGGTCTGTGCAACGCGTTCCCAGAAACTGGGAGGCTACAAACTCCTGGTCCTGGGCGACGAGTTGCTGAGGCTTCGGTCAGTGGCAGAAGGAGCGGTGGGGAAGGTGGACGTCTGACCGATGCGTTCAGACAATTTTTTAGTCCGCAGCCCCAAGGTATGATCGGTTCCAGCAACCATCGCCAGCGTCTGATATACATGGTGCAGGAATACCTTGGGGCAAGGTCAGACTTGGACACCTTTCCCACAGAAAATCCTCTGGCTTACTGGGTCCTGAGGATGGATCACTGGCCAGAGCTTGCACAGTATGCAATTGAGCTACTGGCCTGTCCTGCCTCCAGCGTTCTTTCCGAACGCACATTCAGTGCTGCTGGAGGATTTGTGACTGATCATAGGGTGCGCCTGTCCACCGCCTCGGTTGATCGACTGACATTCATCAAAATGAATCAGTCTTGGATCACCACCAGCTACCAGGCACCTGAGGCGGATATAACCGAATAATTTTTAATGTCACATCCCTTCAAGACTGCCTATGCTGATGCTGAGTGACTGTCCTCTTATGTTCACTGACTATCCTCTTCCTCCTCCTCAATGATCCATGCCACCACACCAGTGCCTAAGGCACAATTTTTCAGCCCCTGTTTAACAGGGGCGTGTACTTACAATTTTTTTAAAAAATGCTTCGCAACACGTGTGACTGCTGTGCTCCAAGTACAGTCTCTGTGAGGGCCGTGTTGCAGTGTTGTGGCACCAGCACCAGTGCCTAAGGCACAATTTTTCAGCCCCTGTTTAACAGGGGCGTGTACTTACAATTTTTAAAAAAAAATGCTTCGCAACACGTGTGACTGCTGTGCTCCAAGTACAGTCTCTGTGAGGGCCGTGTTGCAGTGTTGTGGCACCAGCACCAGTGCCTAAGGCACAATTTTTCAGCCCCTGTTTAACAGGGCGGGTACTTACAATTTTTTAAAAAAATGCTTCGCAACACGTGTGACTGCTGTGCTCCAAGTACAGTCTCTGTGAGGGCCGTGTTGCAGTGTTGTGGCACCAGCACCAGTGCCTAAGGCACAATTTTTTCAGCCCCTGTTTAACAGGGGCGGGTACTTACAATTTTTTTAAAAAAATGCTTCGCAACACGTGTGACTGCTGTGCTCCAAGTACAGTCTCTGTGAGGGCCGGGTTGCAGTGTTGTGGCACCAGCACCAGTGCCTAAGGCACAATTTTTCAGCCCCTGTTTAACAGGGGCGTGTACTTACAATTTTTTAAAAAAATGCTTCGCAACACGTGTGACTGCTGTGCTCCAAGTACAGTATCTGTGAGGGCCGGGTTGCAGTGTTGTGGCACCAGCACCAGTGCCTAAGGCACAATTTTTCAGCCCCTGTTTAACAGGGGCGTGTACTTACAATTTTTTAAAAAAATGCTTCGCAACACGTGTGACTGCTGTGCTCCAAGTACAGTCTCTGTGAGGGGTTGCAGTGTTGTGGCACCAGCACCAGTGCCTAAGGCACAATTTTTCAGCCCCTGTTTTAACAGGGGCGGGTAATTACAAATCTTGATCTAATAGTTCACAGCAGGGCCCATTCCTGCGCCCACCAAGAGTAACTATGAGGGCCTGCAGTCTTGTGGCAACACCGTCCACCACCACCGCCAAAGGCCCAATTTTTCTGCCCTGTTCATCAGGTGCTTGCAATTACAAATCTTGATCTAATAACTCACAGCAGGGCCCATTCCTGCGCCCACCAAGAGTAACTATGAGGGCCTACAGTCTTGTGGCAACACCGTCCACCACCACCGCCAAAGCCCAATTTTTCTGCCCTGTTCATCAGGTGCTTGCAATTACAAATCTTGATCTAATAACTCACAGCAGGGCCCATTCCTGCGCCCACCAAGAGTAACTGTGAGAGCTTACAGTCTTGTGGCAAAACCGTCCACCACCACCACCACCACCCCCAATTTTTCTGCCCTGTTCAACAGGTGCATGCAATTACAAATCTTGATCTATTAACTCACAGCAGGGCCCATTCCTGTGCCCACCAGTCTTGTGGCTACACCAACATCTAATAGGGCAAATTTCTGCAGAGTATATACGCCAGGCCCCTACTTTCAAACATCCAACTTACAAACGACTCCTACTTGCAAATGGAAAGAGAAAACAGGAAGTGAGAGGAAATCTACCCCTAGGAAGGGAAATTCTATCCTGTTAGATTTAATTTGGGAAAAAGGTATCTCCTCTCTACTGATACTTTATCACCAATCCTTGTTTCAATTAAAACCCCACTTTTCCAAAAACATTTGTCATTGGGACGGAAAGTGAGGTGACATGTTCTGAACAGATGTGCAAAGACAGCAAATGTTACAGGGGTGATAACCCCTCCCTATGTTCTCCAAAAAGCTTAAAAATAGATTTTTTTGGGATGGAGCTACACTTCATAATGTACCTGTTCAGATTCTACTTAAGATCAAACCTAAAGCCGCAAGTGGTTTTAAATGGCTTCTTTTTTTCCTTTACAAATGTCATTTTGTGCAAGGACAGTTCTAAACACGGGAAACACATGCCACTTCACAGGCATACTTTAGACACCCCCCAGGTACCATATTTAAAGGAAAATTTCACTTTTTTTTTTTTTTTCACTTTATGCATCATTAAAATGACTGCTCCCGAAAAAACGTTAGTTTTTAAAAGTTCTTTTTGCATTGATATATGTCCCCTGGGGCAGGACCCGGGTCCCCAAACCTGTTTTATGACATTAACATGCATATTGGCCGTTGTAATTAGCACTTTTGATTTCGAACGTTCGCGTCCATTATAACGTATAGGGTTCGAAAATTCGCGCTAACTTTCGGTCCGTTCGAAGGTTCTGGTTCGAACCGAACCCGGGGGTGTTCGGCTCATCCCTAGTTACCACAGAGTATTTTAGGGCTCCCTGTAAGTGGAAGTGACAATGTTGAGGGAGCCTCAAAAACATGTACATCAACAGAGCCTAGTTTGGGTTAAGGTAACCCGAAGACAGGTTGAAAAAATGGCAAACGTGTGGTCCCGCCGACACATTTCTGCTCTTTCTCGCACTACTCTTTTTCCTCTACATACTTCTCTTTACTTTTTCTTATTATTATTTCTTTCTCTACCTTTTGACCAATAAAATCCTATACTCATAATTCCTATAACCATGGGCGTCTGCAGGTAGGGGCAAGGGGGGTCAAGTGCCCCCCCCCCCCCTGGAATCAGATTGGATCGGCACATTCAGCACAGTGGCGTTGCTATAGGGGTGTGGGCAGCCAGCGGGGTGACACCATCAAGGTGCTGTGAAGCCCCTCATCAGTGTAGTGTGACTGTGTGCGCTTTCCCTGCTCAGTCCAGGAGAGAAGTCAGTGGCGCTGTGTCAGGAGAAAGGCGAGCTGTGGGCTGTCAGAGGTTTCCCCCGCTCGCCCCCACCCCTTTCCCCTGTCAGGGAGAAGAGATGGCGGCTCTCACCAGGTTCCCCACCCAGCTTACTGCCCACTCCGTTCCTTCCCAATTGGCCATAACGGAGGGCCAAACAAAGGAGACTAGGAGAGGAGAGCATCATGGCACATGTAGCACCAGAGAGAGAGCCACACTACCCAGCGCCACCAGCGAAAGCCACGCTGCCCAGCACCACCAGAGAGAAAAAGACTGAGCCACTGCCAGGGTACAGACATGCTACACTACTCACCAGAATCGCCCCCCCGGGGAACCCAGAGTGAGCGATCGTCCAGCCGGAGGGATCACTGCTGTAGTTTTGCTGGGTCTGGTAAGAGGGCCTGTCGGCCATTATTTATTGCTTATCCTAGGGACTGTACTACGCCTGCTGTCTCTGACCATGACAATGTGATAATGACATTAATGGGTGACCCTAAAATGATGCCCCCCCTGAAAAAAGTTCTGCAGACGTCCATGCCTATAACAAGAATAAGGCTTACAGCCTAAATATGTCTAATGGTTAATATTCCCCTGACCGGTAGATGATTAGTTTATGTTCTATATTGTTACTGATTCAGGGGTACTCCCCCTTGACACTTGACATTGTCTTTACAGTTGCTAATATTACCCTACTCTGCTCCGTAGTAACGAGTGTTGATTATACTTAAAATGTTTTGCTGCTATTACGGTACATGTCATATACTAGTTGTACCGTGAGATATCTTTTCTATTTTCAAATCAGATTACTTCTTGTTGTACTCTGTGATCTTTTCTAATAATAAAAAACGTTTGAACAGAAAAAAATGTCAAAAAGCAAAGTTCTATATTTCTGTACCTTCTTGGCCTTGCTCTGAATGAGTTGACTGGATTCCCAAGGATGTGGAACATCCGAGCCTCGTGCAACAAAGAGAAGCACTCTGGACAGCCCTGGATTGTCTTTTCTGTTTCCACCTTCTCCATGAAATAAGCAGGGTCCAGCAATGGCAGTCTCACATGTTCCAGAAGATCCTTCAAAGCTTTAGTTCCGGTGGTTTTATTTTCTTTGACCCACCTCATGACAGCTTCGAAGACAATTTCCTCTTTGCTCACCACCAGGTCCTCATTGGACAAGTACTCAATCAATTCCTCTTTGGTCAGCTGCAGGAACTCCTCGTGACAGGAGACCTCCTCAAAACCTTCCAGCACCAGCTTTTTGCTTTTCTCAGAGAGAGAAGTGATTGAGAACAAGTCAGCAAACTTCATTATGCCAACACAGTTAGAAGGGTCCAGTTGGCTGTCCAAAAATCTTACACACTCATCTTTTAAACTAGAGATGTGGAGGAGATCTGAGGCCTGCAAGAGGTCTTCCACATTGTCTTCTTGTATCGTTGGGTTCCCACCATACATGAAGTCCAACAAGAAGCCCATAATTCTTGCTGATATTTTCTGAATGTTGATAACACTGAGATTGCTCTCCTTGAGGCTTCCTCCAAACATGGCTCTGAAATAAGAACTGTTGGCTGACAGGACGCCTCGATGGCAGGGAAATGTCTGGTCTTCTATTTGGAGAACCACATCTGTAAAAATTCCACATTGTCTGTAAATGTTTAGACTCTGTAGGATCTCCCTGGCATGGCATGTCCCGCCACAAGGCCATGTCTGTTGTCTCACCATTCTCAGCTCCTGGAAGGAGTTTTCGAGATTGATGGGTTCCAGTTCTGGTACCTCCTTTGAAGTCTTTTCCATCCTGCATTAAATGAGACAATGATTAAAGACAAGCTTTGAAATATTAGAAAATATTGTAAAAATTTAACTTAATCCATTGGGCAGGCTCCCATGTACTGCATATAAATACAAAAAGAAAGGAAGAGGCACAGGTACACTTGTGAACTTGATAAAAAGTGTGGATGTCCAACATGGGCACACGAATTTCCGAAATTACGAATTTCTAATTTTTGGATTTCCGAATTTCGGATTTTTGGATTTTCGAATTTCCGAATCCGAATTTCGGATTTTCGGAATTCCGAATTTTCGGAATTCGGAAATTTGAAAATTAGAAAATCAGAAAAAAAAAAGAAAGAAAATCAGTTTAATTCTAAATAAGTTACGAATTATCTGAAATAACGAATGCCGCATCTAACCAAATGGAACGTAACGATCTAATAATAATAAATAACAATAATAATAATAAAACCTTTTTATTATTATTATTATTATTTTTATTATTAATTAGTTCCGTTCCATTTCTTTAGATGCGGCATTCGTTATTTCAGATAATTTGTTCGGATAAATTCGTACTCGTTAATTTAATAGTTAGTTATTAATTAAACTGATTTTCTTTCAGTTTTTTCAGGTTTTCAAATTTTGGGATTTTCAAATCTTTGAATTCCCGAATTCCGAAAGTCTGAAAATTCAGAATTCCGAAAAACCAAGATGCGAAGATGAATGAATGAATGACTTGTATAGCGCTACCTATGCGAACTGAATCGCCTCAGGGCGCTTTTACCACTGGTGTTCATCTGTGGTATAGCGCGGTCCTTGCCCTGTGGGGTCCTGACACGCTTACAAACACATACAACATACACCTATTTGGCCAATTTTACCGACAGGATCTAATTAACCTACCAGCATGTCTTTGGAGTGTGGGAGGAAACCAGAGTACCCGAAGGAAACCCACGCAGGCACAGGGAGAACATGCAAACTCCAGGCAGAAGGTGTCGTGGTCGGGATTTGAACCAGTGACCCTATTACTGCTAGGTGAAAGTGCCAACCACTACACCACTGTACTGCCCTATCCAAAATCCTAAATTAGAAATTCGGAAATCCGAAAATTCAGAATTTCGGAAATCCGAAAATTCAGAATTTCGGAAATCCGAAAATTCAGAATTTCGGAAATCCGAAAATTCAGAATTTCGGAAATCCGAAAATTCAGAATTCGGAAATCCGAATATTCAGAAATCCGAAAACTCGGAAATCTGAAACTTCGAAATTCGGAAATTTGGAAATTCGAAATTCGGAAATCCGAAAATTCGAAATTCGGAAATCCGAAAATTCGAAATTCGGAAATTTGAAAATTTGAAAATTCGGAAATTCGGAAATCCGAAAAATAGAAATGTAAAAATTTTCGAATTTCCAAATTTCCGAATTTCCAAATGTCCAAAAAAAGCAAAAAAAACGAATGAAACGAAAACGAAAATGAACAAATTTTTGGTCAGTGCACATGTCTATACAAAATTAAAAGCAAGAGTATCAATCCCACATCCCTTCTTTTTGGACTTATATTCGGTACATGGAAAAAATATATATTTTTTTACTTTTTTTCCTGCAATGGAATGTAGCAATAGCAAAGCGAACTACAGAATGACCAGAGCCCATTCCCCGACACAAAAGTTTTCACCCCAATCCTCTCATGCTATTGGCCGGAATTTGCATCAGACACTTGCGTTTCTTTTTTTCTTGCATCGTATTCCTTACAGCAGCTCAGTGATTAATAAGCGTGGTGGGCATGTCATTTTGGATACCCAACATTCAGAATAAAAAGCCTAATCTTTTAGTTTTACTTTTTTATCTTTTGCTTTACAAGCCCATCCCAAAAGGATAATTTTGCACCATCATTTTTTGTTGCTCGTTACTTGCCCCCCCCCCCCCACATTTAAAACCACAGGACTTTGTTATTTCATGTGCAGCACATCTGCTGAGACGATCAGGACCTTGGCTCGGCGAAGATGGAAAAATTGTACATTTGTGAGCCAACTCACATCTGCACACCGGCTCTACAAATTGTATTCACCACATGACACGAAAATATTTACTTACAGATAAGCAGCCACTTAGACGGCTGGCTAATTTTAGGCTCTGGTAACCAGACCTACCCACAATCCCCTATAAAGCCCACGTGCTGACAAATTGCAGTGGGCATGTATCAGCAGCAAGTAGGGTAGCACAGACTGCGGCAGGGGGAACGCTTGGTGTCCATTTTCTATTTATGAGCAATACCACCATCGACACAGGGATCTCCATAAAGAACTCTGGGTCGCTCTGCTACATCAATACATTTTCATTTCTGCCCATTTTTAAAGTGCACATTAAAGAGTAAAAGTGGCCATTAATGACTCTTTTTTTTTTTTTTTGATCAGCCAGTGGATTTATTATATTCAGCTGGTTACTTTTGTGTTCTGATGAAAAAAATGCAGTGTCAGACTCCCTGTAGAACAATGGTTTCCAAACTGGGGTCTGTTGGCCACATGCAGCCCTTTGCTAGTCGTTATATGTGGACCTTGGGGCACTATTCTTCCCTCTGATACAAGGCATTATTCCTCCAACTAAAAACAACACTGGGGCACTATTCCTCCCACTGACACCAACAGTGAGGCATACTTGCTACCGCTGACACCAAGGATGTGGCACTATTCCTCCCACTGATTCCAATGACAGGGCACTATACCTCCCACTAATACCATTGATGGAGTTCTTTTACTTCCACTGATACCAATGATGGGGCACTATTCCTCACACTGATTCCAATGATGGGGCACTATTCCTCCCATTGATACCAAGGATGGGGCACTATTCCTCCCATTGATACCAAGGATGGGGCACTATTCCTCCCACTGATTCCAATGATGGGGCACTATTGATACCAAGGATGGGGCACTATTCCTCCCATTGATATCAATGATTGGGGCACTATTCCCCCCATTGGTACCAAGGATGGGGCACTATTCCTCCCACTGATTCCAATGATGGGGCACTATTCCTCCAATTGATACCAAGGATGGGGCACTATTCCTCCCATTTATACCAAGGATGGGGCACTATTCCTCCCACTAATACCATTGATGGAGTTCTTTTACTTCCACTGATACCAATGATGGGGCACTATTCCTCTCATTGATCCCAATAAGGGGGGCATTTTACCTCCCACTTATAACATAGACGGAGTACTATTGCTTCCACTGATACCAATGACGGGGCACTATTCCCCCCACTGATATTAATGATGGGGCACTATTCCTCCCTCTGAAACCAATGATGGGGCACTATACTGTACCTATGATGGAGCCTTAAACCTCCCACTGGTTGCCGGGACTTTTTCTTCCCTCACTTTCCACAATCCAGCCCCATCCTTCAAGTCTGAAGGATAGTAAACTGGCCCTTTGTGTAGATATTCTGCTTCAGAAGTCTTTAACCCTTTGGGGGGGAATCTCACCAAAACAAAAATTTATATTGCAGGAGTGCCTAAAATTTGACTTTTATCTTAGTTCAGACTTCTGGGAAAATCAGAGAGCCAATCACACAAGCAAGAAATCACATTTCCTGGGGCATTCTGTACACTGCAATGTATGTCAGCACAGCCGTCCGCTAGTTTTCCCCAGGGGGGAGCGTGTGACAATGTGACAACACAGGAGCACAACTGGGAGACAGCTGCGGAACTTTGTCACCTTTTTCATCCCTTTTTCCGTCTCAGTGCTGCTGATCTCCTGCAGCTATTTTTCAGCCACTTCATAGATCGGCTTCCTGAGAGTGGCTATGATGGGCCACATAATGTCTTTTGGCCGGGCCACTTGTCGCCACCAGGGGTGTGTGTGACAAGGAGCAGCTCAATTTAGAGACAGTTGTCACCCTATACCAAGAAGTGCGTGAACCTTTATGGTAGGATCACCAGGTATTAGTTTATTGAAAGCTGCAGATTTAACATACTACCGGTTATATGAGATTTTAGGTTTAGGCGTTCCCGTACATTAATTCACAGAATCTCCGGGCATTTGTTTCTTTATTTATATTTATATATATATATATATATATATATATGAAACAAATAAATGTATTTTTTTTTCTCAAATAATAGGCGCAGGAACTCCTCCCTTCCGAGTCACCCCCTTGGCTCCGCCTCCTACCCACCTCCGAGCACCATTCCTTTGCTCCACACCTTACCCACCTCCCAGTACCACCCCTTTTAGAGAATAGAGAACCAGGTATCGTTTTGTGGTGCTAAGTATTCTGTATTGAATTTGTTAGTGATAACAAGAAAGGCAGTAAAATAGTAATCTAGCAACAATGGATACCCCAGCGACAATAGATCCACCCCAGCAGCAATAGACCCTCCAACAGCCAGCAACATTAGACTCCTACCTCAATAGTAGATCCATCCTAGCAATGATTGACTCCCTGCAACATAATACCCACCCTGAGCAACCATAGATCCCTCACCAGCAACAATAGACATCCGCAGCAACAATAGACCCCCCTGCAAAAATAGATTCCCTCCAGAAACTATAAATTCCCCAGCAGCCAGCATCAATAGACCTTCCTTCAACAGTAGATCCCTCCCAGAAACGACATACCCCAGCCACATAGATCCCCCCTTCCTCTGCAAAAACAGATCCTCTCAGCATCAGGAGACCCTCCAGCCCCCTTGCCATCACATACATTCAGTTCTGGAGGTGCCGAAACTGCGTTCCCCCGCCTTCCTGCTGAAAAAAAAGCCCTGTATATGTATATATATATATATATATATATATATATATATATATATATATATATACTGTATATATTGCACAATGAATTCATGTCCCTGTTGCACATATTTTATTTTTACTGCCTACAAAAAGGAGATCAGTTGTCAGTCAATGGCAGACAGACAGGAAATGAATTTCCAGGTGTTTTCCTATTACATGACATTCCCGAGTTTCCTGCTTCTCTGTGAAATAGATTTGGACCTCACTGTTCTCATATAGTTTGCCCATTTTACTGTGACATGTGGGCCCTATGTTTCAAAGTATTAGAGTGGATACAGCAAAACTTGACTGCCTGCGTTTCGATCGGCCTCACATCTAGTGACTGGCAGATGTTTAGCCAGTAAATGTCAACCAATATTAAACTGAGCGAGAAGAAAGTTCCCCCAACAGGGACACAGCAATGAAAAGCAATGCCTACAAGGTTCCAATCCTTCCTCACCATATCTAAAACAAAACTAAAAATGTGGTTGAAGTTTTACTTGTTTTCAATGTCTTTACACCATTAAAAAAAATAAAAATGATCCTACTATGTGCCTGGTGATCCTGCCATGTGACACTTCCTGTTAAAGGGTGACAACTGCTCCCCACTTGTTGTCCTCTGTTGTCACCCAGTCATATGGGCCCCTGTTGAAAACTATGGATGTTCCAGGCGTTCCTGGTTTCAGTTCGCAAGCGTTCTTCTAAATCAGGGGTCTCCAAACTGCGTCCCGAGGGCCAGATTTGGCCCTTTGCTAGCCTTTATCCGGCCCTTGGGGGACTATTCCTCCCACTGATATGGGGCGCTATTCCTCCCACTGACACCAACAATGGGGCACTATTTCTTCTACTGATAACAATGACGGGATACTTTCCCTCTGACTAATAGGGGCACTCCTCCTTCTCCTATTGACCACCAACCCTGAGGCCATATTTATTCTCACTGATGCCGGGTCCGGGACATTTTCTGCCCCCGCTGGCTACAATCCGGCCCTCCTAGAGTCTGAAGGACATTAAAATGTTTGAAAAGTTTGGAGACCCCTTGCCCGAGAAACACGGTCGGACATTCCGACGGAAAAAGTCCGATCGCATTATGTTGTCGGAAAATCAGACCATGTGTGGGCTCTATCTGACTTTTTCCGTCGGAATTTCGGACGGAAAAAGTTTGAGAGCTGGATCTAAAATTTTCCAACAACAAAATCTGATTTTTCTGATCGTGTGTAGAGAATTCCAATGCACAAAGTGCCACGCATGCTCAGATAAAATTTGGAGACGAAAGCTATTGGCTACTGGCCTCTACATAGTCTTGTGGTAGTCGGTGTGACTTGAAATCGCACAAATATGAATGGTATTCATTGGAAATCAATTGGACTTGGACTTGTCACGCCACTTTGCAGTCCCAAGTCGCAGGACAAGTCGCACAAGTGTGAAAGGGGCCTGAGTAACACTTCAATGTGATACCCATTAAAGTCTATGGCAGCCGAATCCTGGAATAAACTTCTCTCTATTTCCAAAGCTATTAGACTTTAGGTGGCTGTGCCAATATGCATGGGGGTTGATTTGCTAAAGGCAAACAGAATGTGCACTTTAGACTTTTTCCCAGAGCTTATTGAATGTGGTGAAGCTCTGCTGATTTCCAATCCAATCCAATCATGTGCAAGCAAAAATGCATTTTTTTTTATAACCCTTGTACCTGATTGGGTATTTTTCAGCTCCACCGCATTCACTCTGGGGAAATTGGGGCTGCTTTACAAAGTGTAGTTGCCCTCTGCAAGTGCAGTTTCTCTAGAGCTTAGTAAATGAGGTAAAGCTTCACTTTAAAAGAGTACCCAATCATGTGCAAGGAAAATTTAACAGCTTCAGCCTCGGAAGATTTTACCCCCTTCCTGACTTGAGCACATTTTGCGATTTGGCACTGTGACGCTTTAACTGATAATTGTGTGGTCGTGCGACGTTGCATTCAAACAAAATTGGCGTCCTTTTTTCCCCACAAATAGAGCTTTCTTTTGGTGGTATTTGATCACCTCTGCGGTTTTTATTTTTTGCGCTATAAACAAAAAATATCCGGACACTTTTGGGACCATTGTCATTTATACAGCGATCAGTGCTATAAAAATGCACTGATTACTGTAAAAATGTCACTGGCAGGGAAGGGGTTAACCACTAGGGGGTGGTCAAGGGGTTAAGTGTGTTCCCTCTCTGTGTTTTAACTTAAGGGGGGAGGGGACTGTCTAGGGGAGATGACGCCTTCTGTCACATGGGCAGGGCAAAGGGGGTGGAGTCAGGGGTGGAGCCAATGGGGGCGGAAAAATTAGGTTTCGCCTAGGGTGTCAAAAATCCAAGCACCAACCCTGGGCACTCGCATCGGCTCCGGGGGCGAGCAGCACGCGCACCCCCCTAGTGGCCACAGGGAGAAGCGACGTTACATAAAAACTGTAAAACTGCGCTGGCTGGTCGGCAAGTGGTTAAAAAACAGCTTACTTGCACACGATTGGATGGTGGAAGTCAGCAGAGCTTCTGCTCATTTACTAAGTTCTAGAGCAACTGCACTTGCAAAGTGCACAGTGGATTTGCCTTTAGTAAATCAACCGCTAATTATTGCAAGAAAATAAGAAAGAGAGATGAGCAATTGCTCTATACCAACGTTCAAACAAAAACCTGTATCTACTTATGTGGCTGTTATCAGCAAGCTGCTTATCTCAGCGAATATTTGTATTTTCACAGCCGTATCTCACATGTCATTGTCCCTATCTGAGACACATGTCGCCATTCCTGTCTGACGCCTGGCTCACGCGCGTGGCGTGTATTGCAGACAGATGTGGTTAGACGTGTTTGTGTGACCGGAGAGAAGCCGAGTCCTCTGAGGTTACAAGATGAGCCAACTCGCTGTCTGTCTTGAAGGAAAAGGGAAATGACTTTAGGTGAAATAGCGGATATTTTCCGCGTCCTGTAGAGTTCACACACAGGGGATTTCTACAGATCTTCAAACATGAGACATTACACAAACCGCGTCTTTCCAAATGACCAGCCCGCCGTACAATTCTAGACATGGGCCCTTGCACACCACCGCGCGGGTTAACGTATACAAGAACCCTCACCTTCTAAAACAACCTTTTCCATTTAAAGGCCAGTTCACACCACATGCAGTCCAGTGCGGTTTTCTTTTCTGCATCAAAAACGCATAGAACTTAGGTTACATGTTTTTCAATGGCATCGTTTTAGAGCTGCACGATTGCTGACCAGCCGCCGTAGTTTTACTGCGTCAGAATGGCACGGCTGGGCGAAACAACGTTATGCTACGTCGCTTCGCCCTGTGGCCACTAGGGGGCGTGCACCCACTGCTCGTCTCCCCGGAGCCGATGCGATGGCCGCCAGGCTCCCGCGGTCGCTCGTGACACAGCGAGAACGGGGATCTATGTGTGTAAACACACAGATCCTGGTTCTCTGAGGGGAGAAGAGACAGATCACGTATACAAAGTACGAACATACAAAGTAGAGACATACAAAGTACGAACAGCGATCTGTCATCTCCCCTAGACGGTTCCCTCCCCCCTTCAGTTAGAACACACACTAGGGAACACAATTAAAGTGGTTGTAAACTTTTTGGACTTTTACCTATAAGTAAGCCTAGAATAAGGCTTACCTATAGGTAGTGGAAATATCTCCTAAACGTGCGCCGTCTAGGAGATATTTCACTTGTAGTCCGCAGGAATTTGCTACGGCGCATACGCAGGGAAGACACGAAACTAAAAGCCGTTTCTTCCCTAGAATATGCCGCAGGTCGCGGCTCCGGCAAATCACAGAGCCGGAGTCCGCGGCCCTGAAGGAAAGGGACGTCGCTGGATTCTGTTGCCGGTAAGTGGTACATAATGGGCTAGTAAGCAATGCATACTAGCCCATTATGCTTTTCATTTGCAGGCTATACAGGGAGCAAAAGAGGAAGTAAAACACATCAGGGTTTACTTCCTCTTTAACCCCTTGATCGCCCCCCTAGTGTTTAACCCCTTCCCTGCCAGTGAAATTTTTACAGTAATCAGTGTATTTTTATAGCACTGATCGCTGTATAAATGCCAATGGTCCCAAAAATGTGTCAAAAGTGTCCGATGTGTCCGCCATAATGTCGCAGTCCCGATAAAAATCGCAGATCGCCGCCATTACTAGTAAAAAAAAATTATAATAATAGAAATGCTATAAATCTATCCCCTATTTTGTAGACACTATAACTTTTGCGCAAACCAATCAATATACGCTTATTGCGATTTTTATTACCAAAAATATGTAGAAGAATACGTATCAGCCTAAACTGAGGAAAAATTGTTTTTTTTTTAAAAAATGGGGATATTTATTATAGCAAAAAGTACAAAATATTGTGTTTTTTTAAAAATTGTCGCACTTTTTTGTTTATAGTACAAAAAAGAAAAACCGCAGAGGCAATAAAATACCACCAAAAGAAATCTCTATTTGTGGGAAAAAAAGGACGTCAATTTTGTTTGGGTGCAACGTCGCACAACTTGTCAGTTAACCACTTCAGCCCCGGACCAATTGTCAGCTTAAGGACCAGAGGTCTTTTTTCAATTTCGCACTGCACTAGTTTAACTGGTAATTGCGCGGTCATGCAATGTTGTAACCAAACGAAATTTGCGTCCTTTTCTTCCTACAAATAGAGCTTTCTTTTGATGGTATTTGATTGCCTCTGTGATTTTTATTTTTTGCGATATAAACAGAAAAAGAACGAAAATTTTGAAAAAAAAAAAGAGATTTTCTACTTTTTGTTATAAAAAAAAATCTAATAAACTCAATTTTAGTCAAACATTTGGGCCAAAATGTATTCAGCCACATGTCTTTAGTAAAAAAAATGCCAATAAGCGTATATTTATTGGTTTGCGCAAAAGTTATAGCGTCTACAAACTAGAGTACATTTTCTGGAATTTACACCGCTTTTAATTTATGACTGCCTATCTCATTTCTTGAGGTGCTAAAATGGCAGAGAAGTACAAAACCCCCCCCCCCCAAATGACCCCATTTTGGAAAGTAGACACCCCAAGCTATTTGCTGAGAGGCATGTTGAGCCCATTGAATATTTTTTTTTTTTAGTCCCAAGTGATTGAATAAAGACAAAAATAATTTTTTTTTTTTTTTTTTTTTCAAAAAGTTGTCACTAAATGATATATTGCTCACACATGCCATAGTTATATGTGGAATTGCACCCCAAAATACATTTTGCTGCTTCTCCTGAGTATGGGGATACCACATGTGTGGGACTTTTTGGGAGCCTAGCCGCGTACGGGGCCCCGAAACCCAAGCACCGCCTTCAGGATTTCTAAGGGTGCAAATATTTGATTTCACTCCTCACTACCTATCACAGTTTCGAAGGCCATAAAATGCCAAAATAGCACAAAACCCCCCCAAATGACCCCATTTTGGAAAGTAGACACCCCAAGCTATTTGTTGAGAGGCATGGTGAGTATTTTACAGCTCTCATTTGTTTTTGAAAATGAAGAAAGTAAAGTAAAAAAAAAAATTTTTTTTTTTTTTTTTCAATTTTCAAAACTTTGTGACAAAAAGCGAGATCTGCAAAATACTCACCATACCTCTCAGCAAATAGCTTGGGGTGTCTACTTTCCAAAATGGGGTCATTTTGGGGGGTTTTATGCCATCTGGGCATTCCATGGCCTCCAAAACTGTGATTGGCAGTGAGAAGTGAAATAAAAAAAAAAAATTACACCCTTAGAAAGCCTGAAGGCGGTGATTGGTTTTTGGGGTCCCGTACGCAGCTAGGCTCCCAAAAAGTCCCACACATGTGGTATCCCCGTACTCAGGAGAAGCAACAGAATGTATTTTGGGGTGTATTTCCACATATGCCCATGACATGTTTGAGCAATATATCATTTAGTGACAACTTTTTGTAAAAAAAAAAAATATATATATATATTTTTTTTTTCATTATTCAATCTCTTGGGACAAAAAAAAAAAAATTTAATGGGCTCAACATTGCTCTCAGCAAATAGCTTGGGGTGTCTACTTTCCAAAATGGGGTCATTTGGGGGGGGGGGGGGGGGGGCTTTGAACTGTCCTGGCATTTTATGCACAACATTTAGAAGCCTATGTCACACGTCACCCACTCTTCTAACCACTTGAAGACAAAGCCCTTTCTGACACTTTTTGTTTACATGAAAACATATTTTTTTTTTTTGCAAGAAAATTACGTTGAGCCCCCAAACACTATATATATTGTTAAAGCAAAGGCCCTACAGATTAAAATGGTGGGTGTTGCATTTTTTTTTTTCCACACAGTATTTGCGCAGCGATTTTTCAAACGCATTTTTTGTGGAAAAAATACACTTTTTTTTTATTTTAATGCACTAAAACACACTATATTGCTAAAATTTTTGATGAAATAAAAAATATGATCTTAGGCCGAGTACATGGATACCAAACACGACATGCTTTAAAATTGCGCACAAACACGCAGTGGCGACAAACTACATACATTTTTAAAAGCCTTTAAAAGCCTTTACATGATACCACATTAGATTCACGGAGGAGGTCTACTGCTAAAATTACTGCCCTCGATCTGACCTTCGCGGTGATACCTCACATGCATGGTGCAATTGCTGTTTACATATGACGCCAGACCAACGCTTGTGTACGCCTTTGCGCAAGAGAAGGGGGGGCAGGGGTGCTTTTTTTTTTTTTTTTTTTTTTTTTTTTTTTTTTATTTATTTTGCTTTTTTATTTTATTTTTAAACTGTTACTTCCATTTTTTTTCTTTGTTATCATTTTTATTGTTATCTCAGGGAATGTAAATATCCCCTATGATAGCAATAGGCAGTGACAGGTACTCTTTTTTTGAAAAAATTGGGGTCTATTAGACCCTAGATCTTTCCTCTGCCCTCAAAGCATCTGACCACACCAAGATTGGTGTGATAAAATGCTTTCCCAATTTCCCAATGGCGCGGTTTATATCCGGGAGCGGGGACATTCCCTCCCACTGCTTGTAAAAGCAGTCTAGAGGCTAATTACCCGCTAGAATTGCTTTTACATGAAAGCCGATCACTGGCTGAAAAGAATGATACCAAGATGATACCTAAACCTGCAGGCATCATTCTGGTATAACCATTCAAAGTCCAGCAACATACTGGACATATATTGTAATCTTTTTTTTTTTTTCATGCAGCCTCTTGGCTGAACGAAAAAAAAAAGAGATTGATTGGTGGGTATGCCCACCATTAGAATACCTCCCTTCATCCACCCACTTCTAATGATGGGCATACATGCACCATTTATATATGCCGATGCATGGGGGCATCCTCCCGCAAAAGTTATGCCGTGTACACACGGTCGGACTTTTCCACGGGGCAAGCCTCCGTCGGAATTTCGACCGTATGTACGTGGCATTAGGAGCCAATCGCTCCTCCCCCCCCCTGCTGCCCCCATGCTTCGGCATATATGCTTTTTTTTTTAACTGTGGTGGTGAAATCACCTCCTACAGCGTTGGAGTCGCGGCTTTATGTATCGTGGGAGCAAACGCTGTTGCTGTCAAGATAAATAAATCCGCGCTGCAACTGAATGGCGCACCTGAAAACAAAAAAATGCTCAACACTAAAGCACAGTAAACAAAATTACATACCTGAAAAGCAAGCATGATAAAACATAATAAAACATTGCAGAATAGAATGGAGTAAAAAAAGAGCAACAATAGAGAGAGAATAGAGAGTGAGAGAGAGAACAATAAAACGACAACTATTTTTTTATTTTTTTGAGATTTACAGGTAAAAAAGCTCCTGACTGTTAGCGACTGAATCAAAACGCTACCACAAAAAAAATGTTAGCGATCGCAGGGATCAGGCCTGACTCTGCGAACGCTGCAGTTGTGTGCTTAGTGTTTTGTAAGTGACAGTGATCGATCGATACTGCACTTGGGTGGGTGGGCTGGGCTGGGCGGAGGGGGAAAACGCAGGTGCTAGCAGGTATCTGGGCTGATCCCGCTAACAATGCGTTTTTTGGAACCCTAAACTGCTGGGACGCTAGTATAGATCTGATCAGATCAGATATTGATCTGTTCAGATACTGTGCCACTAAGGGAGGTGTATGCTTTGCGCGTGGGTGTTTGCGGTACTGGCACTAACCTGGGGCGACGCAGACCTTATTTGACCCTAAAACCTAATTGATATCACCCGCCGGGTGATCAGGGGGTTAAACCGTTATTGGGTAATAAATGGCGGGTGCCCTGACAGTATAAAAAACAAACTAACTAACCAGCGTCACCCGTAACAGTAATACGGTGAAAGGGTTAACTAGGGGCAATCAGGGGGTTAAAACCTTTATTAGGTAATATATGGGGGTACCTGACGCTATATAAAAACCTGACGGGGAACCTAAATAACAAAATAACTAACTGGCTAACCAGCGTCACCAGTGACACTTATACGGTGATCACTGGTGAAAGAGTTAACTCTAGGGGCAATCAGGGGGTTAAAACCTTTATTTAGGTTGTAATATGGGGGTACCTGACCTATAAACCTATTTATAAACCTATTTATAAACCTGGCGATGAACCTAAAAAAAAAAACTGGCTACCTAGCGGCACCAGTGACACTAATGCAGCGATCAGAAAAACGATCGCTTAGTGACACTGGCAAAAGGGGGTGAAAGGGTTAACTAGGGGCAATCAGGGGGTTAAAACCTTTATTAGGTAATATATGGGGGTACCTGACGCTATATAAAAACCTGACGGGGAACCTAAATAACAAAATAACTAACTGGCTAACCAGCGTCACCAGTGACACTTATACGGTGATCACTGGTGAAAGGGTTAACTCTAGGGGCAATCAGGGGGGTTAAAACCTTTATTTAGGTTGTAATATGGGGGTACCTGACCTATAAACCTATTTATAAACCTATATAAACCTGGCGGTTAACCTAAAAAAAAAAACTGGCTACCTAGCGGCACCAGTGACACTAATGCAGCGATCAGAAAAACGATCGCTTAGTGACACTGGCAAAAGGGGGTGAAAGGGTTAACTAGGGGCAATCAGGGGGTTAAACCTTTATTGGGGGGGGGTAGGGGGCTACCTTAGACCTAAAGGGGCCTAAAACTAACTGCCCTGACAGTTATTACAGTCACACTGACACTAAATGCAGTGATCAGTAAATAAATGATCACTGCAATTAGTGACACTGTGACTGGGGGGGGGCAGGGGGTGATCTGGGGGGTGATCTGGGGGTGACAGGGGGGGTTTTTGTGTGCCTATGTGTACTGGTGTCAGTGTACTGTTTGTGCACTAACCTGTACATGTTCACAGCTCGGCGTACCGGTCACATAGACCGGCGCACCGAGCGTGACATCACTTCCGCCTGCCTGTCTATACAATAGACAGGAAGGGGAAGCTTTTCATTCGCCAGGAGCGATCGCGAGGGGGTGGCCAGAAACCACTGAAGCGATGCCGACCGTCCCCGCCGCCCCGCCGGGGGGGGGGTTCCGATCGGACACCCCACCCGCCGGAAGAATGTCACGTACAGGTACGTGATTTTGCCTGTACGTGCCATTCTGCTGACGTATATGTACATGGGGCGGTCGGCAAGTGGTTAAAGCGACGCAGTGCTGCATCGCAAAAAGTGCTCTGGTCAGGAAGGGGGTAAAATCTTCCGGGGCTGAAGCGGTTAAGCTCGTGAGTTGACAACCGCTGCTTGAGGCATGGAGCCAGCTATTATTGATCCAGGGCTGTGATCTACGACTGCAGTTGCCAAAGTGATACCAGGGACATGTAGACCCTGTTCTGACCTTTGCCACAACATAAATCAACATCGCCATGTCAGAATTTCGCACTCCACTGTTCTCATACAGGGGTTGATTTACTAAAGGCGATGGCGCACTTTGCAAAGTGAAGTTGCATTTGGCAAGTGCAGTTGTTCCAGAGCTTTATAAATGAGGTGAAGCTTTACTTTGCAAAGAATACCCAATCAAATGCAAGGAACATAAAGAAAAAAAACATAATTTTTGCTTGCACATGATTGGATGATGAAAGTCAGCAGAGCTTCTGCTCATTTACTAAGCTCTGGAGCAACTGCACTTTGTATAGTACACAGACTATTTGCCTTTAATTTGCCCCTTACTGTCCGCCATGGGTGTCAGGAGGGGGTGGCTAGGGGGGGCTGAAGCCCCTAATGTGCCCCCGAAAAGCCCCAAGTCTCAGCTCTGCAGCTCTCCATTGTTAGCCCCGAGCGCCGCGGCGAACGCCGGGACCAATCTGATCCCAAGTGCCGCCGAGTGTGGCTGAGAGCTGCCGAGTGCCATAGCAGGTCCCGCCTTCTGGAGCCTGCAACGTCTATGATGGACGTCCCACTGGTCCAATGCCGGGAATTACAGAGCGGCCGCCGCACCAAATCCCCGCTCAGCGCTCGGGCGGGCCGCTCTCCTCTCCTCTTCTCCTCCTCCTCCTCTGAGGACTGACTGACTGCCTGGCTGCTGTGACACCGCACACCCTGGCTGAGGTAGGTCAGACAGTGTATGTAAATGTCAGTGTATGTGGGTCAGGCAGGTCGGTGTAGGTAGGTCAGTGTAGGTAGGTCAGTATATGTAAATGTCAGTGTATGTAGGTCAGGCAAGTCAGTGTAGGTAGGTCACTATCGTTAGTGTATGTAGGTCAGTGTAGGTAGGTCAGTGTATGTAACTGTCAGTGTATGTAGGTCTGGCAGGTCAGTGTAGGTAGGTCACTACCGTCAGTGTAGGTAGGTCAGTGTATGTAGGTCACTACCATCAGTGTATGTAGGTCAAGTAGGTTAGTGTATGTAGGTAGGTCAGTGTATGTAGGTCACTACCGTCAGTGTATGTAGGTCAAGTAGGTTAATGCGTGTAGGTAGGTCAGTGTATGTAGGTCACTACCATCAGTGTAGGTAGGTCAGTGTATGTAAGTCACTACCGTCAGTGTATGTAGGTCAAGTAGGTTAGTGTATGTAGGTAGGTCAGTGTAGGTACGTCAGTGTATGTAGGTCAGTGTATGTAGGTCACTACGGTCAGTGTATGTAGGTCAGTGTATGTAGGTCACTACCGTCAGTGTAGGTAGGTCAGTGTATGTAGGTCAGTGTATGTAGGTCACTACCGTCAGTGTATGTAGGTCAGTGTATGTAGGTCACTTCCGTCAGTGTAGGTAGGTCAGTGTATGTAGGTCACTACCGTCAGTGTAGGTAGGTCAGTGTATGTAGGTCACTGCCGTCAGTGTAGGTAGGTCAGTGTATGTAGGTCAGTGTATGTAGGTAGGTCAGTGTATGTAGGTCACTACCGTCAGTGTAAGTAGGTCAGTGTATGTAGGTCACTGCCGTCAGTGTATGTAGGTCAGTGTATGTAGGTCAGTGTATGTAGGTCACTGCCGTCAGTGTATGTAGGTCAGTGTATGTAGGTCAGTGTATGTAGGTCACTACCGTCAGTGAATGTAGGTCAGGTAGGTCAGTGTATGTAGGTCAGGTAGGTAACAGCCCAGCCAAAAAAAAGTCTGCGTCATGTACAACCCCCCCCCCCCACCCCCCCCCCCCCCCCCCGTTTCTGACCAATTATAGTGTATGAGAACTAATTCATTGTTGTATAGCATTGGGTTTCCAAGATGTTTTTGCTCCAAAAAAATTGAGCACTAAGGGGCCTGCTCAGTGTATAAGTATTCAACTGTATATATACCCCAGCAATAAACCTCCTTTATTTGCTCCCTTTTGGTCTATCAAATACAATATTTGTTACATTTGTTCAATAAGTGCAAACAAATACCTGCTGAAAGCGTATGAGCTGGTGACCTCCTATGCTCTCTGCTGACTGTTATCAGTTTGCATTGTTCCCAGCTATCCCTGTGAACTACAAAGCACCTCTACCCAATGTTAAAGCAAACTTTCAGTCATTTTTTCACCTTTCCATCTATTAAATCTTCTGCCCTTGTTGCTTTACCTTTGGATTGTAAAACATTTTTTTCTGTCAGTAAATACATTATACAGCCCACTTCATGTTTCTTGTCTGGTAAAAAGCCTAGGCTTATGAGGATATCCACAACTCTCTCCCTCTCTCTCTCTCACTCTCGTTAGAGTTTGCCAGGAAGGGGGGGGGGGTGAGTCATCAGAGGGCCAATGAGAGCTGCAGGGCTGCAGAGCTGGAGGTGTGCCTCTGTGTGTCTGTGTAAATCCAGGAAGTGAACAGGCAGCAGCTTCAGCTGCCCACAGTTAAAATGGCTGCAGCCAGACTCAGTGGAAGGAGTTTTCTGCAGCATATTTGGCAAGTACAGGATCACAGTATATATAAAATAATATGCAAAGTGGTTGGAGGGAAGCTTCAGAATAGTAAAGATGTTTTTATTACAAATTATGTGAGTAGACTGCAGTTCCTCTTTAAGGAAGGGAGGAGGGTGTTCTTTTGGTCCTGTCTAAGGATGAGCCGAACACCCCCCCGTTCGGCTCGCACCAGAACCCGCGAACGGACCTAAAGTCCGTGCGAGCTTTAGAACCCTATTAGTTATAATGGATGCGAACGTTCGAAATTAAAAGTGCTCATTTTAAAGGCTAATATGCATGTTAATGTCATAAAAAGTGTTTGGGGACCTGGGTCCTGCCCCAGGGGACATGTATCAATGCAAAATTTTTTTTTAAAAACGGCCGTTTTTTCAGGAGCAGTGATTTTAATAATGCTTAAATTGAAACAATAAAAGTGTAATATTCCTTTAAATTTCGTACCTGGGGGGTGTCTATAGTATGCCTGTAAAGGGGCGCATGTTTCCCGTGTTTAGAACTGTCTCTGCGCAAAGTGTCATTTTTGAAAGTAAAAAAGCTATTTAAAATCACTCGCGGCTAATGTTAATTCACGGCTCCCGTAACACAGAGAACAGTGATTCATTGAAACTCATTCATAAAAAAAAGTCATTGATAAAAAAAAAAAAAAAAATTAAAAAAAAAAAGCGTAGGGGTCCCCCCAAATTCAATAACCAGGCCCTTCAGGTCTGGGATGGATATTAAGGGGGATCCCAGCCAAAAAAAAAAAAAAAAAAATGGCGTAGGGTCCCCCTCAAAATCCATACCAGACCCTTGAGGTCTGGTATGGATTTTAAGGGGAACCCTAGCCAAAAAAAATGGCGTGGGGTCCCCCTCAAAATCCATGCCAGACCCTTATCCGAGCACGCAACCTGGCAGGCCGCAGGAAAAGAGGGGGGGACGAGAGCGGCCCCCCCTCTCGCCTGAACCGTACCAGGCCACATGCCCTCAACATTGGGAGGATGCTTTGGGGGTCTAAGACCCCAAAAGCACCTTGTCCCCATGTTGATTAGGACAAGGGCCTCTTCCCCACAACCCTGGCCGGTGGTTGTGGGGGTCTGCGGGCGGGGGGCTTATCGGAATCTGGAAGCCCCCTTTAACAAGGGGACCCCCAGATCCCGGCCCCCCCCCTGTGTGAAATGGTAAGGGGGTACAAAAGTACCCCTACCATTTCACCAAAAAAGTGGCAAAAATGGTAAAAAGGACAGGAGACAGTCTTTGACAATTCCTTTATTAAAATCTTCTTTCTTCTTTCTTCATCCTTCGGATTCTTCATCTTCTCCTTCCTTCATCTTCTTCCATCTTCTTCTTCCATTTTCTTCTTCCTCCGATCCGCTTCTTCTTGCGCTGGTCTTCTCGTCCTTCTCGTCCGGCATCTTCTTCCGTCGGCGTCGGCGTCGGTGTCTTCTTGGGCCGCTCCGCGCAATGGGAGGCTCCCGCTGTGTGAGGCTCCGCTCCATCTGACAGGTCTTTTAAAACGGAGGGCACCTGGTGACCCCGCCCCCCTCTGACATCATGGGGAAAGCCATCATGGAATTCCCCATGACGTCCCTGTGCGTCAGAGGGGGCGGGGTCACCAGGTGCCCTCCATTATAAAAGACCTGTCAGACGGAGCGGAGCCTCACACAGCGGGAGCCTCCCATTGCGCGGAGCGGCCCAAGAAGAGACAGAGACACCGACGCCGACGCCGACGGAAGAAGATGCCGGACGAGAAGGACGAGAAGACCAGCGCAAGAAGAAGCGGATCGGAGGAAGAAGAAAATGGAAGAAGAAGATGGAAGAAGATGAAGGAAGGAGAAGATGAAGAAACCGAAGGATGAAGAAAGAAGAAAGAAGATTTTAATAAAGGAATTGTCAAAGACTGTCTCCTGTCCTTTTTACCATTTTTGCCACTTTTTTGGTGAAATGGTAGGGGTACTTTTGTACCCCCTTACCATTTCACACAGGGGGGGGGCCGGGATCTGGGGGTCCCCTTGTTAAAGGGGGCTTCCAGATTCCGATAAGCCCCCCGCCCGCAGACCCCCACAACCACCGGCCAGGGTTGTGGGGAAGAGGCCCTTGTCCTAATCAACATGGGGACAAGGTGCTTTTGGGGTCTTAGACCCCCAAAGCATCCTCCCAATGTTGAGGGCATGTGGCCTGGTACGGTTCAGGCGAGAGGGGGGGCCGCTCTCGTCCCCCCCTCTTTTCCTGCGGCCTGCCAGGTTGCGTGCTCGGATAAGGGTCTGGTATGGATTTTGAGGGGGACCCCACGCCATTTTTTTTTGGCTAGGGTTCCCCTTAAAATCCATACCAGACCTCAAGGGTCTGGTATGGATTTTGAGGGGGACCCTACGCCATTTTTTTTTTTTTTTTTTGGCTGGGATCCCCCTTAATATCCATCCCAGACCTGAAGGGCCTGGTTATTGAATTTGGGGGGACCCCTACGCTTTTTTTTTTGTTTTTTATTAATGAATGACAGCTCTCTGTGTTACAGGAGCCATCAATTCATTAGCCGCGAGTGATTTAAATAGCTTTCTTCCTGCAAAAATGACACTTTTTTGCAGGGAAAGTTCTAAGCACAGGAAACCTGCCCTCCTTCACAGGCTACCTATAGACACCCCCCAGATGTGATACTGCAATGCTGTTCTAACAGCATGCACACACATATCCCCAGAAATAAAGAACATATTGTTGTCAGCAGTCAGCAGCACACTGACACGCTGACACTGTGAGTGAAACATAATATGCGAGGCCGCCGCAGCGGCGGCCTCTTATACCGTGGGGCGTGTATTAAAGCCCCTGAGCTATAATTGGCTACAGGCATCCTGCCTGTAGCCAATTATGGCTCTCCTCGCTGCCGGCGCTGTGATTGGCCAAGCATGCGGGGTCACAGTGCATGCTTGGCCAATCATCAGCCAGCATTGCACTGCGCGGGCCGCAATGCATTGCGGGGCCGCTCGCATCACACGAATTTGATGCGAGCGGTCCCAATAGTTCTGGGCTCGCCGAGCGAGCGAGCGAACACCCGGTGCTCGATTCGAACATGGGTTCGAATCGAACACCGGGCTCATCCTTAGTGTCATGTGGTGAATACAATTTGTAGAGCCGGTGTGCAGATGTGAGTTGGCTCACAAATGTACAATTTTTCCATCTTCGCCGAGCCAAGGTCCTGATCGTCTCAGCAGATGTGCTGCACATGAAATAACAAAGTCCTGTGGTTTTAAATGTGGGGGGGGGGGGGGCAAGTAACGAGCAACAAAAAATGATGGTGCAAAATTATCCTTTTGGGATGGGCTTGTAAAGCAAAAGATAAAAAAGTAAAACTAAAAGATTAGGCTTTTTATTCTGAATGTTGGGTATCCAAAATGACATGCCCACCACGCTTATTAATCACTGAGCTGCTGTAAGGAATACGATGCAAGAAAAAAAGAAACGCAAGTGTCTGATGCAAATTCCGGCCAATAGCATGAGAGGATGGGGGTGAAAACTTTTGTGTCGGGGAATGGGCTCTGGTCATTCTGTAGTTCGCTTTGCTATTGCTACATTCCATTGCAGGAAAAAAAGTAAAAAAATATATATTTTTTCCATGTACCGAATATAAGTCCAAAAACAAAGGATGTGGGATTGATACTCTTGCTTTTAATTTTGTGTAGACATGTGCACTGACAAAAAATTTGTTCATTTTCGTTTTCGTTTCATTCGTTTTTTTTGCTTTTTTCGGAAATTTTGGAAATTCGGAAATTCGAATTTTCGGATTTCCGAAATTCTGAATTGTCCAATTTTCGGATTTCCGAGTTATCGAATTTCCGAATTTTCGGAATTCGGGAATTCAAAGATTTGAAAATCCCGAAATTTGAAAATCTGAAAAAAAAAGAAAGAAAATCAGTTTAATTAATAACTAACTATTAAATTAACGAGTACGAATTTATCCGAAGTTACGAATTATCTGAAATAACGAATGCCGCATCTAAAGAAATGGAACGGAACAAATTAATAATAAAAATTAATAATAAATAATAATAAAAAGGTTTTATTATTATTATTGTTATTTATTATTATTAGATTGTTACGTTCCATTTGGTTAGATGCGGCATTCGTTATTTCAGATAATTTGTAACTTCGGATAAATTCGTACTCGTTACGTTCACTAACAGACAAATTTGAAAGGGAATTCCAATACCTATAATTTGGAATTCCGAAGATCCAAAATTCAGAATTTCTGAAATTCTGAAATCCGAAAATTCTGAAATCCGAAAATCCGGAAATTCGGAAATCCGAAATTCAGAATTCGGAAATTCTGAAATCCGAAAATTCGGAAATCCGAAAATCCGCAAATTCGGAAATCCGAAAAATTCAAATTTCGGAATTCGGAAATTTCGGAAATTCGTGTGCCCATGTTGGACATCCACACTTTTTCTCAAGTTCACAAGTTTACGTGTGCCTCTTTCTTTTCTTTTTGGATTTATATGCAGTACATGGGAGCCTGCCCAATGGATTAAGTTAAATTTTTACAATATTTTCTAATATTTCAAAGCTTGTCTTTAATCATTGTCTCATTTAATGCAGGATGGAAAAGACTTCAAAGGAGGTACCAGAACTGGAACCTATCAATCTCGAAAACTCCTTCCAGGAGCTGAGAATGGTGAGACAACAGACATGGCCTTGTGGCGGGACATGCCATGCCAGGGAGATCCTACAGAGTCTAAACATTTACAGACAATGTGGAATTTTTACAGATGTGGTTCTCCAAATAGAAGACCAGACATTTCCCTGCCATCGAGGCGTCCTGTCAGCCAACAGTTCTTATTTCAGAGCCATGTTTGGAGGAAGCCTCAAGGAGAGCAATCTCAGTGTTATCAACATTCAGAAAATATCAGCAAGAATTATGGGCTTCTTGTTGGACTTCATGTATGGTGGGAACCCAACGATACAAGAAGACAATGTGGAAGACCTCTTGCAGGCCTCAGATCTCCTCCACATCTCTAGTTTAAAAGATGAGTGTGTAAGATTTTTGGACAGCCAACTGGACCCTTCTAACTGTGTTGGCATAATGAAGTTTGCTGACTTGTTCTCAATCACTTCTCTCTCTGAGAAAAGCAAAAAGCTGGTGCTGGAAGGTTTTGAGGAGGTCTCCTGTCACGAGGAGTTCCTGCAGCTGACCAAAGAGGAATTGATAGAGTACTTGTCCAACGAGGACCTAGTGGTGAGCAAAGAGGAAATTGTCTTCGAAGCTGTCATGAGGTGGGTCAAAGAAAATAAAACCACCGGAACTAAAGCTTTGAAGGATCTTCTGGAACATGTGAGACTGCCATTGCTGGACCCTGCTTATTTCATGGAGAAGGTGGAAACAGAAAAGACCATCCAGAGCTGTCCAGAGTGCTTCTCTTTGTTGCACGAGGCTCGGATGTTCCACATCCTTGGGAATCCAGTCAACTCATTCAGAGCAAGGCCAAGAAGGTACAGAAATATAGAACTTTGCTTTTTGACATTTTTTTCTGTTCAAACGTTTTTATTATTAGAAAAGATCACAGAGTACAACAAGAAGTAATCTGATTTGAAAATAGAAAAGATATCTCACGGTACAACTAGTATATGACATGTACCGTAATAGCAGCAAAACATTTTAAGTATAATCAACACTCGTTACTACGGAGCAGAGTAGGGTAATATTAGCAACTGTAAAGACAATGTCAAGTGTCAAGGGGGGGTACCCCTGAATCAGTAACAATATAGAACATAAACTAATCATCTACCGGTCAGGGGAATATTAACCGTTAGACATATTTAGGCTGTAAGCCTTATTCTTGTTATAGGCATGGACGTCTGCAGAACTTTTTTCAGGGGGGGCATCATTTTAGGGTCACCCATTAATGTCATTATCACATTGTCATGGTCAGAGACAGCAGGCGTAGTACAGTCCCTAGGATAAGCAATAAATAATGGCCGACAGGCCCTCTTACCAGACCCAGCAAAACTACAGCAGTGATCCCTCTGGCTGGACGATCGCTCACTCTGGGTTCCCCGGGGGGGCGATTCTGGTGAGTAGTGTAGCATGTCTGTACCCTGGCAGTGGCTCAGTCTTTTTCTCTCTGGTGGTGCTGGGTAGCGTGGCTCTCGCTTGTGGCGCTGGGTAGTGTGGCTCTCTCTCTGGTGCTACATGTCCCATGATGCTCTCCTCTCCTAGTCTCCTTTGTTTGGCCCTCCGTTATGGCCAATTGGGAAGGAACGGAGTGGGCAGTAAGCTGGACGTGGAACCTGGTGAGAGCCGCCGTCTCTTCTTCCTGACAGGGGAAAGGGTTGGGGGCGAGCGGGGGAAACCTCTGACAGCCCACAGCTCGCCTTTCTCCTGACACAGCGCCGCTGACTTCTCTCCTGGACTGAGCAGGGAAAAGAGCCCACAGTCACACTACACTGATGGGGGGCTTCACAGCACCTTGATGGTGTCACCCCACTGGCTGCCTGCACCCCTATTATGACGCCACTGTGCTGAATGTGCCGATCCGATCTGATTCCAGGGGGGGGGGGGGGCACTTGACCCCCCTTGCCCCTACCTGCAGACGCCCATGGTTATAGGAATTATGAGTATAGGATTTTTTTGGTCAAAAGGTAGAGAAAGAAATAATAATAAGAAAATGTAAAGAGAAGTATGTAGAGGAAAAAGAGTAGTGCGAGAAAGAGCAGAAATGTGTCGGCAGGACCACACGCTTGCCATTTTTTTCAACCTGTCTTCGGGTTACCTTAACCCAAACTAGGCTCTGTTGATGTACATGTTTTTGAGGCTCCCTCAACATTGTCACTTCCACTTACAGGGAGCCCTAAAATACTCTGTGGTAACTGGGCTTTCACCCCCAGCTCTGTATTATGAAGCTGGTGGCTGGCACTACCTTTACCTAAAAACACTGCTGGTTACAAGGATATACATACCACTGCACATGCTACAGAGGAGCGCTGTGCTTCGGAATCAGAGCTCCTGTGGTTTTAAGGAGTAGCTTGTGCTTAGTCTAATGTCATTGCTGAACAGATTACACAAAACTATAATTATCCGTTGGTAACTCTGACCATTGCTGGCCAGTATGGATGAGTGATTTCACTGCGAAATTACCAAGAATAAACTTTAAATTGTTGAGATTGCAAAATTTTCACCCAAAAAAATAACTATATATGTATATTTTATTTAAAGGGTGTTTTTCTTGGAAGTTGTATTTTTTTTTTCCTTTTTTGTGCCTTTGCGTGCTACTTTTTCCCACCTATATTTATTTCTGCAAATAAAAAACAAAGGCTATTGAGGCTTAGCCCCCGTACACACGGTTGGAAATTCCGACGAAAAATGTCCGATCGGACCATGTTGTCGGAAAATCCGCCCGTGTGTTGGCTCCATCTGACTTTTTCTGGCGGAAAAAATTTGAGATCCTGCTCTCAAATTTTCCGACAAACAAAATCTGATCAGACTTTTTCCGATCGTGTGTAGAGAATTGCGACGGATAAAGTGCCACGCATGCTCAGATCAAATTACGAGACCAAAGCTATTGGCTACTAGCCTCTACGTAGTTCCGTCATACGCAACGAACGTCACCACGAATGATCGGATTTTCCGACAACTTTGTCCGACCGTGTGTATGCAACACCAGTGTCGGACAAAATCCGTCGGAAAAAATCTGACGGATTTTGTGGTCGGAATTTCCGACCGTGTGTACGGGGGCTAATAAGGCACACAAACAGATCTACGGTATTTAAGAGGAGCTTACGTAAACCCCAGAAGCCATTTAAAGCCCATTTTACACCTAAAAGTCACCAAAAACCATACTAATTTCTCATTCCCCATTGACTTCAGTGCATTTCACCAAATGATGACATGTGGCTGAATTTTTTTAATTTTCATCAAAATCAAAGGGGAAATAAAAAAGCTAAATTTTGCTCATCCCTAGCGTTTAGTCACTGAACAATGTGCAAATAATAAAGGAGCAATTTAAGTTTACTTTTTCTTTCTTGCAGATTTGCAGACTTGTCGGAAGCCATCGTCATTATTGGCGGTTGTGATAAAAAGGGACTTTTAAAATTACCTTTCACAGAATGTTACTATCCAAGGAGCGGGCAGTGGAAACTTCTTGCCAGCATGCCAGGATATACCAAGTCTGAATTTGCTGCCTGTACATTAAAGAATAATATATACATCTCAGGTAAGTGCTCATTCTCATTTTTCAGATGCAAAATTTTGAATTTCCCATCATATTGGTCACTAATCTCAGCAGGGACACAGACAGCAATAATACCCTAACAGGAGCCGTAACCAGTGTTGCCAACCGTCAGTATTTTTACTGGCAGCCAGTAAAAAACAGGCAATTTTCTCCTGCCAGTAAAAAACAGGCAATTTTCTCCTGCCAGTAAATGCCAGTAAAAGTAAAAGGTTGCCAGTAAAAAATATGACTGTGACGCTCGGCTTGGTCCGGAGCCGGTGTTCTATCGGATAGTGTCCGCCTATCGTATAGTGTCCGGGCCGTACTGCGCAGGCGCAGCGCTTGCACAGTACGGAGGACAAGGAGATTCGGAAAATCTCCGAAGATAAACGGCGCCTTCGCCATGAGTCGAGGTGCAAGCCCCACCATCCAAGTGGACATAGGGCTGCACAAAGTTAGAGGGCCCCTCGTGGGCTCGCTTCGCTCGCCATGCTTCGGGCACGGCCTCGCTGCGCTGGGCTTTTTTTTATTCTAACTCTATGTCCACTTGGATGGTGGGGCTTGAACCTGGACTCACGGCGGAGGCGCCGTTTATCTTTGGCAATTTTCGGAATCTGCTTGTCCTGTGTACTGCGCATGCGCAGTACACAGCGGACAGTATGTGATGGGGGGACACAATCCGGCAGCACACCGGCTGAGACCATCCGAGTGCCTGCTACAGTGTGATCGGGTGGCTCTGGCAGAGGCTGTGCCTGAGCATGTTGTGTGATGTCATGGTGCAATGGAGCCAAGCAGAGCGGCCAGGCTTGGAGAGAGACTGTCACTGTGACTCAGGAGGGGACATGTTGTGTCAGTGAGATGTCATCATCATCTGTGCTGCAGCACACTGCTGTCAGTATCACCGTGAGAGTAAATTTTATGTGTGTGTGCAGGCCCTCCTGTCTCCTGTCCCTGAGCTACTTACTTACTATATCGAAAATAAAATAAGAAATATGTTTTTTGCCTTAATATCCACCTTAAATCATATTGCTAATTGCATATTGTATGTTTGTAGCCTAAATACTCAAATTTGCACTTAAAACTGTCATTTTGTAACGATTGGAAATGCCAGTAAAAACTTGTCTGTGCCAGTAAATTTTGGGTGTTGTGTCAGTAAATTTAAATCTGGTAGGTTGGCAACACTGGTCGTAACCCTTCTTCATCATAGGTGTAGAATAAGAAAAAATGTGGTTCCAAATCATGTGATCTCCATCATTGTCCTTCTTCAGGTGGACATATTAACAGCAGTGATGTTTGGATGTTCAACACTCAGCTCAATGCATGGATCAGAATTGCCTCGTTAGCAAAGGGCCGATGGAGGCACAAAATGGCCATTCTGAATGGAGAGGTAGGTCATTTTTGAATTTTTTCTTTAGAAAGTAAAAACTCCACCATGCAGAGCGGAGGAAGCCCAAGGCATTGACTATGATAACCTTACCTCCCCCATTCACCGCAGACATGGACTACTAACAATTAGCAAATTTAGCATTACTATTTCCTTGAAATCTCGGCGAGGGCCCATTAATACTTAAAGTGTTACTAAACCCAGGACCCTGCATTCACTATATCTGGTCTCCCACAGTACGCCGAACATGGAAATGCAATTATTTTAGTAAATTTAAACTGCTAAATACCTTTTCTCATCAGCAGTATATACAGTGCCTTGAAAAAGTATTCATACCCCTTGAAATTTTCTACATTTTGTCATGTTACAACCAAAAACGTAAACGTATTTTATTGGGATTTTATGTGATAGACCAACACAAAGTGGCACATAATTGTGAAGTGGAAGGAAAATGACAAATGGTTTTCAAAAATTTTTTACAAATAAATATGTGAAAAGTGTGGGGTGCATTTGTATTCAGCCCCCTGAGTCAATACTTTGTAGAACCCCCTTTCACTGCTATTACAGCTGCAAGTCTTTTTGGGGATGTCTCTACCAGCTTTGCACATCTAGAGAGTGACATTTTTATGCCCATTCTTCTTTGCAAAATAGCTCAAGCTCTGTCAGATTGGATGGAGATCGTCTGTGAACAGCAATTTTCAAGTCTTGCCACAGATTCTCAATTGGATTTAGGTCTGGACTGGGCAATTCTAGCACATGAATATGCTTTGATCGAAACCATTTCATTGTAGCTCTGCCTGTATGTTTAGGGTTGTTGTCCTGCTGGAAGGTGATTGAACCTCACGTCTTTTGCAGACTCAAAGAGGTTTTCTTCTAGGATTGCCCTGTATTTGGCTCCATCCATCTTCTCATCAACTCTGACCAGCTTCCCTGTCCCTGCTGAAGAAAAACATCCCCACAACATGATGCTGCCACCACCATGTTTCACGGTGGGGATGGTGTGTTCAGGGTGATGTGCAGTGTTAGTTTTCTGCCACAGGCCAAAAAGTTCAGATTTGTGGAGAGCACGACTAATAGTTGTCCTGTGGACAGATTCTCCCACCTGAGCTGCTGACTTCTTCAGCTCCTCCAGAGTTCCCATGGGCCTCTTGGCTAAAAAGTCAGATGGAGCCTACACACGGTCGGATTTTTCCGACGGAAAATGTCCTATCGGACAATGTTGTCGGAAATTCCGACCGTGTGTAGGCTCCATCTGACTTTTTATCTCCTGCTCTCAAATTTTCCGACAACAAAGTCCGATCGGACTTTTTCCGATCGTGTGTAGCGAATTCCGACGGACAAAGTGCCACGCATGCTCAGATCCAATTACAAGACCAAAGCTATTGGCTACTAGCCTCTACGTAGTTCCGTCGTACGCAATGAACGTCACCACGTTCAGACCGTGTGTACGGGGCATTAGAGTAAGGTGACCAGATTTGTCAAATGAAATCCGGGGACATATTTTTTTTTTTTTACTAGCAATGGCAGCAATCAGTGACTCTCTGCCCATCGCCGCTTGCTGCCTGCCTCACAGCCTGTCAAGTCTTATGCCCCGTACACACGGTCAGGAAATTCTGACCACAAAATCCGTCTGATTTTTTCCGACGGATTTTGTCCGACACTGGTGTTGCATACACACGGTCGGACAAAGTTGTCGGAAAATCCGATCATTCTGAACGTGGTGACGTTCGTTGCGTACGATGGGACTACGTAGACGCTAGTAGCCAATAGCTTTGGTCTCATAATTTGATCTGAGCATGCGTGGCACTTTGTCCGTCGGAATTCTCTACACACGATCGGAAAAAGTCTGATCAGATTTTGTTGTCGGAAAATTGGAGAGCAGAATCACAAATTTTTTCAGACGGAAAAAGTCTGATGGAGCCCACACACGGGTCCGATCGGACATTTTCTGTCGGAATTTCTGACCGTGTGTACGGGGCATTACTCTTCGGGCCCTGGGTACTACTGGCTGGGGAGCGGAAGAAGATCACTCTGCCAGGGAAGGCAAGGAGATTAGGAGGCAGGCGGCTGGCCGGGACTTGAGCCAAGGCAGAAGAACATGCGAGCGGAGCTGGATGGGCATGCACCTGAAACTAGAGCTGCACGATTAATCGTAAATTAAGTGTGATCTCGATTCACCCCCCGCAAAATTTCCTGTCTAGGATTACCGCGATTTTCAGGTGTCTCTGGGATGTAGCGTGGACCGGAGGAGAAGCCGCCGGAACCAGCGTGGAACGCACTTCCAGATCCGGCGCCGTATGGAATAGCTGAGTTTCCCTCAGCTCTTGCACCGTGATCGGCATTTAAATACCTGCCCGACCCTCTTGGCCTCAGGTAACCACCTCGGGCACCCCCTCCGTGGCCCACCGAATGGCTAAACACTGTTGCCGCGGCCCCGATCGCCGCCGCAAATCCGCTGCCGGCCAGTCCGAAAATTAAGGCCCCGGCTTTGGCCTTCACAGGCAGTCCCGCTCCACTAGCGGCCTCCACAAAGCACACACGCCTCTCACGCCGCTTGTAAACTCACCGAGTGACCCCCCCCCACCCCTCCTCGGACTGATCTCTATTTGCTGACAGGCCAGCTCTCCAGCAAGGCCACTACATCCCTCCCACAACAGATGTTAATTGAGGCCCCCAGACTCGGCCTTTACCTGCAACACATTCCTCACAGGGGGCTGGAAACATATATGTGTATGGAGAGTAGAAAATTGCCAAGCAGGTGTCCTAATGTTTTCTAATGCCATGGGCGAGGAGGGGCAGCATCATCTGTGCGCTGCGCAGTCTCGTAAGTGCCGTTTTTTGAGAATCGTGAGAGAATCGTGATCTTTATTCTAAGCAAAAGAATCGCGATTCTCATTTTGGCCAGAATCGTGCAGCTCTACCTGAAACTGAAGAAATATTCCCTCCGCTCCGACCAGCACATGATCATTAGAAAGGGGGACAGATAATGGAAAGATATACACCCCCCCCCCCCCCCCCCCCCTAAGCTAGTAGGAGCAATGGAGTGGGGGTGTGTAATTCAGTTTTTTTTTTTTTATTCTGCACTGACTGTCTTTGAAATTGCCCCAACCCCTGTTCAAATACAATCCGGGGACAAAACCGGGGACAGAATTGGTCCGGGGACAGTGTCCTCAATCCGGGGACTGTCCCCGGAAACCGGGGATGTCTGGTCACCCTACCTTAGAGAAAACACGGGGAAAATGTATGCAGCCTAGACGAATGCTTGTGACATTCGTTCAACATATGTTTTATAAGTAGACCCCCCTGGTGTCCTCATGTTGATGTAGATCACCCAATACAGACATGGTAAGAAAAAAAACAATGAGAAGGCTATACAAAGAAACATAGATAAAGTTGGTTTATAAAAGAAAAGAAAACCTCCACAGCAAATAGCAAATATCCACTTGTATGCCCCCTTCCCTCTCCAATTATCACCTTTCTTGCACAGACAGGGGTAGAGGACATCTCTAGAGATTAAAATGGGCACTTTTTAAAGCTGTCATTTAGATAACAGGAAAGTTGACACAGAGCAGCATAGAAACACTTCTAGAGAGATAAAAATGTATATTTAGCGATTGCTTTTATATCCTGGTTGTCTTTCCAAACGTGTTGATTGTCCAAAAGGACACATATATTTTCTATGTGTAATAAAAAGCAAACAATGTATGGATCCCACGTTCATTTCCTAGATCTACGCTGCTGGTGGCTTTGATGGAACAAAAAGGTTGTCTACGGTTGAACGCTACAACATGTTCACTAACAACTGGATCCCAGGAACTCCAATGTTGGAAGCTGTGAGCTCCGCAGCGGCGGTGACCTGCATGAACAAGCTCTATATCATTGGAGGAGCAGTAGAGGATTATGGGAACACAAACAAGGTATGAAGATTAGTACAAAGGCCACCAGGTTCACCGCTCCATGTGTGAGCAAATTGGTTGACAATGTCCAAATAAAACCATTTTTATATGGACTTGGATACAGTGGACAGTGGCGTAGCATGGGTTGTCAGCGCCCGGGGCAAGGCAAGTAATTTGTACCCCCTAACGCGTGGACTTTTAGCAGTCAATGAGTCCCTTCGACTAGTACAGTATATAACCCCTTACCCCCTATGTCACAGATCAGCTGCGGAGCTGATCTGTGTCTTACCTTTACTGCTGCACCTGTGACACTACACTGTCCACTATACTACACTGTCCACTATACTACACTGTCCACTAGGGATGAGCCCGGTGTTCGATTCGAACCCATGTTCGAAACGAACATCGGGCGTTCGCCCGCTCGGCGAGCCCAGAACTATTTGGGCCGCTCGCATCAAATTCGTGTGATAGCGAGCGGCCCGCTATGCACTGCGCCAGTTGCAGTGCATTGCTGGCTGATGATTGGCCAAGCATGCACTTGAGGCAAGCTCCCTTCCTTTTTCCCCCTGGGGTGGCGGCAACCTGGTTATATCCTACCTAAGCGCGGAACTTATTATAATTTTTTCAAGCATGCACTGTGACCCGCATGCTTGGCCAATCAAAGAGCCAGCGGCGAGGAGAGCAATAATTGGCCACAGGCAGGATGCCTGTGGCCAATTATAGCTCAGGGGGTTTAGTACACGCCCCACAGTATAAAAGGCTGCCGCGCCGGCGGCCTCGCATATTGTGTTGTGTTCCAGCGTCAGTGTCAGTGTTATGTGCTGCTGACTGCTGACATTATGTGCTATGATTCTGGGGATTAGTGTGTGCGTGCTTTTAGTACAGCATTGCAGTATCACATCTGGGGGGTGTCCTTTAGTATGTCTGTGAAGGGGGGGCATGTTTCCGTGCTTAGAACTGTCCCTGCAAAAAGTGTCATTTTTGCAGGAAAAAAAGCTTTTTAAAATCACTCGCGGCTAATGTATTGACGGCTCCTGTAACACAGAGAACAGTCATTCATTGAAAGCCATTCATAAAAAAAAAGTCATTGATAAAAAATTAAAAAAAAAAAAAAAAAAAAAAATCCATACCAGACCCTTATCCGAGCACGCAACCTGGCAGGCCGCAGGAAAAGAGGGGGGGACGAGAGCGCCACCCCTCCCTCCTGAACCGTACCAGGCCACATGCCCTCAACATTGGGAGGGTGCTTTGGGGGTCTGAGACCCCCAAAGCACCTTGTCCCCATGTTGATGAGGACAAGGGCCTCTTCCCCACAACCCTGGCCATTGGTTGTGGGGGTCTGCGGGCGGGGGGCTTATCGGAATCTGGAAGCCCCCTTTAACAAGGGGACCCCCAGATCCCGCCCCCCCCCCTGTGTGAAATGGTAAGGGGGTACAAACGTACCCCTACCATTTCACCAAAAAAGTGTCAAAAATTGTAAAAATTACAGGAGACGGTCTTTGACAATTCCTTTATTAAAATCTTCTTTCTTCTGGTCTTCCTTCTTCCTTTCTTCATCCTTCGGTTTCTTCATCTTCTTCTTCCATCATCTCAGAAGCCAGTGACCACGGCGGCTCACATTTTTTGCTTGTCTCCCCGCGCTCTGACTGCTGCCATGTTCAGTGTCTTTGATCTGTGATTGGGCGTTTAGGGGTCATGTACGGAGGTGGGACTTCAGGAGCAACCGCAGGACAGGCCAGCCCTACGCCTCACATAACCCCCATATCCCCCAATCACAGGGCGCGGGACACTGAACATGGCGGCCGGAGCGCTGGGGAAACAGGAACTTAAAATTAGGAGGAGCGAGGAGGCAGCCAGTAGTGACACATACTGGCGCCCCCCTAAATGTTGCGTCCGGGGCCACGGCACCCCCCACGCTATGCCACTGCTTGGATAGTAAGCTCACATGCATCAATAAGTTCAATCCTCTCCAACATGACAGGTATTCCCATTGGAAGAAGTTCCTTCAGCTCTTGTTCTGAGGACAGTTGTAAAATGTTGGATTTCATGTCACTTTTGGTCCCAGACATTTGTCACCAGGACAAACCTTCATTCACTGCAAATGTTTCCCAAGCCAATGCTTTAAACAGTATCTCCAGATCAACAGCATGTAGGAATTTACAAAAAATTTAGTCAGATCCTTGTAATATATACTTGAAACTTCTTTTATAACCAAGTTGAACTTTTATTTCTTCCCAGGTCCAGTGCTATGATCCGGAAGAAGACAAGTGGACTTACAAGTCTCCATCGCCCTTCTCCCAGAGGTGTATCAGTGCAGTTGAGTTGGATGGAATGATTTACGTTGTTGGGGGTCTTTTGAGCACAATATTCAGATACAACCCAAAAACAGATGAATGGAGTGATGCCGCTTCTCTGCCTGGCCCTCTGGTGAGTGTACTATCTGTCATGTATTTAATAAACAATTTCAGGCATCAGAATGTTATACATACGTAGGCGTACACAAGGGGTCTGCCTGGGCATACCATAATCACCCTGCTGCCCAGGCCCCTTGTGCCCCCCTATGCTGCCAGCTTCTCTCCTCTCCCGCCAGCTGCTGTAGGGGGATCACTTAAGAATGGAAAGAGTGGGAAGGGACCGGTAAACATGTGATTTACTTGTACCTTCCTTTTCTGAATGAACACAGTGAGTGACCGTTGCCAATCACTCACTGTGACCATTCATCACTCTAGCATAGTAAAATGTATTTACTATGCTTCAGTTTGTGATTGAACAGGAAGACACTCAGCACAGAGCACTTTCCATTCATTCACTGTCCAGTGCAGCTATCCTCAATCCCTTTTGCCCCGTATACACGATCAGGAATTCCCCCAGCAAATTCCCCCGATGTGAGCTTTTGGTCGGAAATTCCGACCGTGTGTATGCTACATTGGAATTCCCCCCAGCAAAAGACTGAGAACAGGTTCTCTATTTTTCGGTCGGAAAAAGTTCTGATTGGAAATTCCGATCGTCTGTACCAATTCCGACGCGCAAAATTCCTACGCATGCTCAGAAACAATTTGACGCATGCTCGGAAGCATTGAACTTGATTTTCTCGGCTCGTCGTACTGTTGTACGTCACTGCGTTCTTGACGGTCGAAAGTTCAGAGAACTTTTGTGTGACCGTGTGTATGCAAGCCAAGCTTGAGCGCAATTCCGTCGGAAAAACCATCCAAGTTTTTTCATGTGTACGGGGCATTTCTCTGTATCTAATGTGAGAGATCAGGGGTCTGTTTCTGTCTCAAAAGTGAGACATCAGGGGTCTGTTTGGACCCCTGATATTTCACCAAAGATTTCTAACAGGACTCCAAAA
Source organism: Lithobates sylvaticus (assembly GCA_028564925.1). Lineage (NCBI taxonomy): Eukaryota > Metazoa > Chordata > Amphibia > Anura > Ranidae > Lithobates > Lithobates sylvaticus. Next base: position 595,950,295 of record CM053027.1, read on the forward strand.
AAAAAATGTGTAGAACAAAACAAATAATAATAAAAACAAAATATTGTAAAAAATAATAAAAAAATAAATAAAATTGTAAAAGAGTAACTAAAAAAAAAAAACAACAGAATAATTTGAAACTTACAATTTTAGGGGATTTCCCTTCACTTCCTGTCCCAAAAACAGTAATCACTGAAACAGGAACTGAATAGATATCCCTGTGATGTAGACACACAAAGCAATAAAAACACTTATTTTAATAGAGGGGGGAAGGGTAGAGCCCCTTTTCAGATTTTTATTGTCCCCAACTAGTAACAGTGGTCACTGGGACAGGAAGTCAGGGGTCCCTAAACTAAGGAAGGCCCAAGGAAATTCGGTCAAGTAGACATTGTACTAGCAACTGCCATATTTTTAGTCTTACCCCAGCTATCCTGTTACAGTAGTTGTACAGGTTTTTTATTTCTATAATATTTTTTATTTTTTATATATTTAATATGAATGCACAGTTCATTAGGGACCCAGTGTATTCAGTAATCAGTACTTAGTAAAGTCCCGTACACAAAGGCTGAATATTCGCCTGAATCAGCAGTTACAGTAGAAACCGGCCAACTTTTGTCCTGTGTGTACAGCTGCCTCACGACCGGCTTCTGTAGAAGGACCATGCTTGAAAGCAGTTGATCAGTGCTTGCAGCCAATGGCAGCCCCCACAGCGGGGACGATCGTTATTTTAATATTGTTAGTGTTGGTACAGCGATCTGTCAGGTTTTTTTTTTGTTCAGCCCGCTGGGTTGAACTCAGTAGTGTATTTAGGTTTTGGGCTGCCCTAGGCCTGACTAAACTTGTGCACCCCCTAATTTAAATATGACCCACCCCTTCCTGTCAAGGCCACACACCTTGCTGTTTAAGACCCACCCTGAAATTTTCAAGTGGGGACACTAGTTCTGAGGGCCTGGGGGGGCAATATATTCCCTTAATTTGCATAGATTTCCTATCACTTCCTGTTTGGCTATGGGGCAGGAAGTGAAGGGAGATCTCTGCAATGGGACAGGGATGGTAAAAAATAAATTGACAGGGGTTATAACCCTCCCTTACTCTATCCAAAATGTAAAAAAAAAGTGTTGCCTATAGTTCTACATTAAGCCCCCATAAGACTGGCACTACACTAATGCCCCGTACACGCGGTCGGAAAATCCGACCACAAAATCCATCGGATTTTTTCCGATGGATTTTGTCCGACACTGGTGTTGCATACACACGGTCGGACAAAGTTGTCGGAAAATCCGATCATTCTGAACGTGGTGACGTTTGTTGCCTACGACGGAACTACGTAGAGGCTAGTAGCCAATAGCTTTGGTCTTGTAATGTGATCTGAGCATGCGTGGCACTTTGTCCGTCGGAATTCTCTACACACGATCGGAAAAAGTCCGATAGGACTTTGTTGTCGGAAAATTTGAGAGCAGGAGATAAAACTTTGTCCGTCGGAAAATCCGACGGAAAAAGTCTGATGGAGCCTACACACGGTCGGAATTTCCGACAACATTGTCCGATAGGACATTTTCCGTCGGAAAATCCGACCGTGTGTATGGGGCATTACAGTGTAGCGGAAGCTGGCGGGACTCTTTCCGTGATGCCCCCCTGCAAAGTGCTTGTCTAGGCCTGGGCCTTGTCAGTCAAGGCCCAGGATACAGCATGGGTTGAACAAAAAAAAAACGTATAGTGTATACCAGGCTTAACAGACCTGGTCAGACACGCCTTCCTATCTTCCTCTGCAATAGGATACTTTCAATGAGGGGTGTGGCTGTTACTCAGCTCTGCAAACAGAGAGCACTGCAGTAGGAGGGCAGGAGGCAGAATTTTCTCTTAGACAAAAAGGTATTTGAAAGCATTTGTAAGCAAAAAATCAAATGTGTTTTAATTTCTGTAATTAAAATAAAAATCCTCATTTTGTAGGAGAGCTGTGGAGTGACCGTTTGCGGTGGAAACATTTACATCCTGGGTGGACGGGATGAAAATGGAGAAGGAACTGAAAAAGCTTTTGTGTATGACCCAAAATCAGGACAAGTTAACGTGGAACCCCCTCTACAACGCTGTACCAGCTATCATGGCTGTGTTACCATCTTACACAGGCCAGAAGCATAACGTGTTCTCCAAGAGCCTCACCCCGTGCCAAAAACTCAGTGACCTCTGGTTTACGGACTTAGGAAAACTGTAAATTTTATTTTCATTGATAGTCAATGTTTCATAAGCCGATAGGTGCATCTATTTTGGTATGTACTCATGTGCAGATTATAGACAGGTGTTTCATGTACACCTTTTTGTCGTACTATTATTTTATATAGAAATTATTTGTGATGTGCGGTATTGTCTATTGCATGGTAAGGCTGGGCATTTATTAAAACCAGAAAATTGTGCAGTCCAGTGGCAAAAATATTGGAGCGAAAAGGACATTGCATCAAAATATAGGACATTGAAATATGAGCATCATAAACCAACCTAGAGATTGACATGGGTATATATCACATTATTAATAGCAAAAATAGTTATCTTGGTACGATAAAACTACCATATTGCTTATAGTAAATGCAAAACTGGTCCAATTATTACAATACATAATATCCCCCCCTTTGTGGAAGTTATAACCAGGTTCCCAGTTGGCTCCACAACTATATGAGAACCTGCCCAAGTTACCCGATTACATGTCCTAATAAATATCTTTCTGAAAATAAAAAAAGACAGGTATCCCAGCATGGGCGTCCGCAGGTAGGGGCAAGGGGGGTCAAGTGCCCCCCCACTGGAATCAGGGATCAGAACTTAAATTCAGTACAGTTGCGTCTCTATCGGAGTGCCTGCCAATGGGGTGACACCATCAAGGTGCTGTCAAGCCCCCTTATCAGTGTAGTGTGACTTCGGGCTCTTTTCCCTGCTCAGTCCAGTAGAGAACTTGGTGTCGCTGTGACAGGAGAAAGGCGAGCTGTGGGCTATCAAAAGTTTCCCCTGCTCGTCCCCTTTCTCCTGTCAGGGACAAGAGATGGCGGCCCTCACCAGGTTCCTCGCCCAGCTTCCTGCCCGCTCCGCTCCTTCCCTATTGGCCATAACTGAGGGCCAATCAAAGGAGACTAGGAGAGGAGAGCATCATGGGACATGTAGTCCCAAAGAATGGTGGCCCCATTTTCCACAGAGAGGAGGCTACAGCTTGATCAAGAAAGATTGGGAGACTGCAGCCTGAAAAAAAGCAGAGGGAGAAAGTGCTACAGGACAAAGAATGAGGAGTGTGCTGGGCGGAAGCCAGAGAGAGAGCCACGCTGCCCAGCGCCACCAGAGAGAGAGCCGCGCTGCCCAGCACCACCAGAGAGAAAAACTGAGCCACTACCAGGGTACAGATATGCTACACTACTGACCAGAGTCGCCCTCGGGGAACCCAGAGTGAGCGATCGTCCAGCCAGAGGGATCAATGCTGTAGTTTCGCTGGGTCTCGTAAGAGGGCCTGTGGCCATTATCCATTACTTATCCTAGGGAGGGTACTACGTCTGCAGTCTCTGACCATGATAATGTGAACATGCCATTGACGAAAAAGAGGCGGTGCATGGGTGACCCTAAAATGATGCCCCCCCCTGAAAAAACGGACACCCATGTATCCCAGCATCGAGGATAAGGGGAGGGATAGAGTAGGAGGAGAGACCGAATGGAGGAATAAAGAAAAGAAGAGGTTCAGAATAGAACCAGATTAGACGTTAGGCATCAGGGTTTTCTCACAGAGTAGACAATACCATAGAACAGCGATGGCGAACATTGATGGTACCCCAGATGTTTTGGAACTACATTTCCCATGATGCTCAACCACACTGCAGAGTGCATGAGCATTATTTGAAATGTAGTTCCAAAACATCTATGGTGCCAAAGTTCGCCATTACTGGCCTAGAGGATTACAGGGGCTGGTTAATGTATACGTCCCACTTTTCCCACACAGTCTCAAATGTCTTGGAGGTGTCTAGGAGGATGCTGACCACTTTCTCTTGTACCATTATCCATGAAATCTTTTGTTTTGGCTCCTGTAAATGATACAGACGTTTGGTTCCATGCTCCAGCTAAGGTCATCTTGGCCCCTAGCAATATGAAGTGAGTTATGCCCAGTACACACGATCGGAAATTCCGCCAGCAAAAGTCCGATGTGAGCTTTTGGTCGGAAATTCCGACCGTGTGTACGCTCCATCTGACTTTTGCTGGCGGAATTTCCTCCAGCGAAAGATTGAGAGCAGGTCCTCTATTTTTCCGACGGAAAAAGGTTACGTCTGTAGCAATTCCATTGCGCAAAATTCTTACTCATGCTCGGAAACAATTTGACGCATGCTCGGAAGCATTGAGCTGTTGTACGTCACTGCGTTCTTGACGGTCGAAAGTTCAGAGAACTTTTGTGCGACAGTGTGTATGCAAGCCAAGCTTGAGCGGAATTCTGTCGGAAAAACCATCCAAGTTTTTTCTGATGGAAAACCCGCTCGTGTTTACGGGGCATTTCTCTGTCTCAAAAGTGAGACATCAGGGGTCTGTTTGGACCCCTGATATTTCACCAAAAACCCCTACAAACAGAACAAAAAATAAAAAAAATAAAAAATAATTATAATAAAAACAAAATATTGTAAAAAAATATATAATAACGGCGGAAAAATCTTGGATGGTTTTTCCGACGGAATTATTATTTTTTTTTACAATATTTTGTTTTTATTATAATTTTTTTTTTTTCGCGAATTTCCGCTCTCGTGTACGGGGCAGGAGTTTTAGAAGGTGCTTTGAGCATCTGATTGGCTGGCTGTTCAGCCAGGCAATCTCTGTAGTTTTTTGGGGGATTTGAATCCACTATTTTAACTGGCCAGGAGAGTCATTGCAACCCCAGGAGTGAATATTGAGTATATTAGAATTCTGAAAGAAACAGTTGTGGTTGTCTGCACTTTTTTATTGCTTTTTGTTCAAGTGCCTAAAAAAATGAGACAGCCACAGAATGAACAAGCTGCATGTAATCTGATCCTAAAGCAATTTGTGGGTAATCAGTTCTTTTCATACATTTTAATGACCCCCTGGAGCCTGATAATGATAGATAAATGGCCATCTTGAAGGGCATGACACCAGCGACTGATGCATTTGGAGATATGTGTGGTTAAAGAACACAACCCCCTTCAATAAGAAAGGAAAACAGGCAGAATAACTCTAATCCTGTTCAATAAAATTACTGTGATTGTCTAAGTAAATCGATAAGGTAGTGATGAGCAGGACAGTGACTTAGTGGATAGCATGTATGCCTTGCAGCACATGAATCCTAATTCCCTACCAAGAAATGAGCTGCATGGAGTTTGTTAGGCAGGGGCGTTGCTAGATCTACAAAAGATCTGGGGCTAGAGCCCATAGCAGCGTAGTAAAGAAAGTCATATGCTTGGGCGGGCATACACATGTATATACAGTAATATAAGTGTGTGTGTGTGTATATATCCCCAGAGAGTCCCCCACTTACATCAGGTTCCCCAGAGAGCCCCCCTTACATCAGGGTCCCCAGAGAGCCCCCTTACATCAGGGTCCCCGAGGGACCCCTGCAGAGACTCGGGGCTATGGGCCTCAGATTCGGGGCTATAGCCCCAAAAGACACCCCCTAGCAACGCCACTGTTGGTAGGTACATTGGCTCCTGTTTAAACTGGCCATAGTAGACTCCTTGGGAGAAGGGAATGTACATTATGTAAAGTGCTGTGCAAATTTCCAGCATTACATACAGTACATGGTCGTATTAAATAAAATAATTTATGGCCGACACCAACAATAAAAACAGAAAAGAAACGGGAAGGGATCGCAGAGCGCTTCCATCTAGAGTAGTGGAGTTTTAATGGAGTTTCTTTTAAAGGACTGTTGTGCTAAGTACACTTTGGGGTCTATGTATAAAAAGAATTGTTGGGATGAATGTCACAAGCATTCGCCAAGCTCTTGCGAATTCTAGCTTAATATGTTGACTCCCTATGATTCCTAGTCCCATTTAGTAGCCATAATATACATGCTTTCCTGGAATACCTTAATCAGAAAAATACCATATTATGGTCATTAGATGGAGCCGATGATCATAGGAATTCAGTGCACTAAGCAAAATAGAATTTGCGAGGGCTAGGCGAATGCATGTGATATTTGTCCAATGAATTTTTATACATGGACGCCATAAGTTGCAGTATTTTCCAAGGATACTTTTTCTCCTGATATGCAGTGGTTTTTATAAATGCCCTTCTAACATGTTCATCCTTATAGGCACTTAGAACATTACAGTTTGTAATTTAATGTATTTTTATTATATTATGACTTTATAACGTGTATTATTTTTTAATGTATTTGTAGAACACTTCTTAAATGTGTGCTTTTTGGATCGATGTGCCATATTTTCTACTTTTCGACACCATGGCTGGACTATGGAGTGTAAACCTTTTTGTGTTGTCTATTTGTATGTCACATTGTTCTCTGCGCAGCCACAGAACTGTGCAGAGAACTGTGTTGTGCCAATCGTAACCTAAAAATTGGAAATAAAAAATAGAAATAAGTGTTCTTTCTCATTGATTAATCCATGTAGACAGGAAGATGTAAATACCAGATCTTTCGTCAAAAAAAGTTGCACATTTTTGATTTGCCTAAATTTATGGGTGCAGATTTGGCCAACCTACATTTGTGGAATTTATAATCTTCAAAGATATGAAACACATCCATATGCAAACCTTTCACACCCGGGGTGTCATCTGGGTTCACCAAGGGTGACATTGTTTGAAGGTTTAACACATGTAGGCAACTTCACAGAGGTGAGACTTTCCTTCCACTCGATCATGTGCCCCCAGCATGGAGACCAAGCTGTCACCGACAGATTTTAGTCTCAGAATAGCAATTAGGAGCCAGTAATGCCCCGTACACACGGTCGGATATGCCGATGGAAAAAGTCTGATCGGAATTTGTTGTCAGAAAATCCGATCATGTGTGGGCTCTAGCAGGCTCTTTCGTTGGAATTTCCGACAGAAAAAATTTGAGAGCAGGATCTAAAATTTTCCGACCTAAAATTTTCAGACAACAAAATCCGATCGGACTTTTTCCGATCGTGTGTAGAGAATGTGCCACGCATGCTCAGAAGAAATTTGGAGACAAAAGCTATTGGCTACTGCCCTGTACGTAGTCGCGTTGTACGTTTTGTATGTCACCTCGCTCGGAATGATCGGATTTTCCGACAACTTTGTCCGACTGTGTGTAAGTGCAACACAAGTTTCGGAAAAAACCTGACGGATTTTGTGGTCGGAATGTTCGACCGTGTGTAAGGGGCATTAGAGTAAACAAAAAATCCCCAAGTTTGTAAAAAAAATATAGTAATAGTAAAAAGGCGAGGTCAGAATTGACCCCATAAAAGATGATCAGGGGAAGTTGGTCACAAGTGACAGGGAGAAGGCAACTATGTTAAATATATTATTCTCCACAGTTTTTGCTATGGGAAAGGAGGGTTATGATAGACAAAAAAAAGTTAATGACATTATATTGAATGTACCCTCATGCCTGACATAGATCAGTGTTAAAAAAAAAAAGACTTGAAAAACATAATGTGAATAAATCACCAGTGCCGTATAACTTACACCTGAGAGTTCTCATAGAACTTCGCCATATTATAACCAGACCGTTTTCCTTATTTTAAAGGAAAGCTTTCTGACTGGAATGGTACCAGCAGATCGGCGAAACGCAAATATGGTACCAATATTCAAAAAAGGGCCAAGATATATATCTGGAAACTACAGACCAGTCAGCCTAACATCTTTAGTATGTAAAATATTGGAAGGAATGATAAGGGACCACATCCAAGAATTTGCTGATGAAAATAGTATCAGTAGTAGTAACCAACATGAATTTATGAAGACCCGTTCTTGCCATACCAACCTTTAAACATTCTATGAGGAGGTTAGCTGTAATTTGGACAGAGGAAGGCCTATTGATGTAGTGTACCTAGATTTCGCTAAGGCATTCATAACAGTACCACATAAACACATTATTTACAAATGAAGGTCTTATGGCATTGATAAGATAGTAGGTATCTGGATAGAAAACTGGTTACAGGATCATCTCCAAAGGATGATGATTAATAGCATAGTTGTGTGCGAGGAGCCACAGGGCTCTGTCCTGGGACACATTCTGTTTACATAGTTACATAGTAGACAAGGTTGAAAAATGTCCAACCTATGTGTGTGATTTTATGTCAATATTACATTGTATATCCCTGTATGCTGTGGTTGTTCAGGCGCTTATTTAATCGTTCTTTGAAATTATTGATGCTCCCCGCTGAAACTACCGCCTGTGGAAGGGACTTCAACATCCTTGCCGCTCTTACAGTAAAGAACCCTCTACGCAGTTTAAGGTTAAACCGATTTTCTTCTAACTTTAGTGAATGGTCACATATCTTATTAAATTCCCTTTTGCGTAAAAGTTTTATCCCTATTGTGGGGTCACCAGTACAGTATTTTTACATTGAAATCATATCTCCTCTCAAGCGTCTCTTCTCCAGGGAGAACAAGTTCAGTGCTCGTAACCTTTCTCAATAACTAAGGTCCTCCAGTCCCTTTATTCGTTTTGTTGTCCTTCTCTGGACTCTCTCCAATTCCAGTACATCCTTCCTGAGGACTGGTGCCCAGAACTGGAAAGCATACTCAAGGTCTGGCCGGACCACAGTCTTGTAGAGTGGGAGAATTATCATTTTATCTCTGGAGTTGGTCCCCTTTTTAATGCCAATATTCTGTTTGCTTTGCTTGCAGCAGCTTGGCATTGCATGCCATTCCTGAGCCCATCATCTACTAGGACCCTCAGGTCCTTTTCCATCCTAGATTCCCCCAGAGGTTCTCCCCCTAGTGAGTAAATTCCATTCATATTTTTGCCAACCAAATGTATTATTTTACATTTTTCTACATTAAACCGATTTGCCATGTAGTTACTCACCCCATTCATTTGTTCATAAACAATATAGAAGTTAGAATAGTTTAATCTTTGTGTTTGCTGATGACACAAAGCTAAGCAGGGTAATAACTTCACAACAGGATATAGAAACGTTACAAGACCATTGTAGTTAATATAGAGGGGATGGCAACTAGATGGCAGATGAAGTTTAATATTGAAGAATGTAAAGTAATGCAAATGGGTGCTAAAAATATGCATGCAAGTTACACGCTAGGGAAGGACGACCTCTGGGGGAACTGAGGAAGGAAAAGGATCTGGGGGTCCTAGTAGATCACAATTCCAAACTGCATGCATTAGAAAGTGACACGTACCTTGGAGGTGAGCCTGACGTGCAGAGGGAGACCTTTCATATGGCTCTGGTTCCGGGATCACTGGAGTGGGACCCAGCAACAGGAATGCACACAGATGCAGGTCTATAGGCAGGTGCGGCAGCAGGCAGGTGCGCACAAGCACAGGGCAGCATGCAGAAGCAGGGTCAGTCAAGACAGGTCACAACAGCAGATCAATCAGACAGGAACGGCAGGCAGAGAATGGTCAAGTCCAGGCAGGTTCGGTAACAGGTGATCAGACAGGCAGGTACACAGAGCAGGTCAAAGGCAAGCCAAGGAGTCAGGATCGGAGATAGCAGCGAGGTCAGGAGAGCCGGGTCAACACTGGAACAGATGCAGGTTCAGGATCAGGTTCAGGATGAGCTGCAGATCAGACAGCAAGAGTGTATTCTGAAGAGGCCCCTTTAAAGGATCATTGGGCGCCAACGCTGCGTCAGCGTGCGCACATGCACGTATGCGCGCACGTGTGCGCATTGGCGCAGGTGTGCACACGCATGCGCATTGGCATGGGTGTGCATGTGCGCATTGGCACGGGAGTGCACATTGGCGCGGGTGTGCGCGATGTTGGTGCACGTCTATTCACCACTGGATGCCTGTGAGCTGGGACACCTCTTGATGAACCCGTGCGCCCGCAACCAGTTGCAGCATCGTGCGTCCATGACAGAAAGGGTATTAACTCAAGGGATAAAACAATAATTATACCAGAAATAAAAAAAAGGTGTATCTCTGCGCTGTGGTGGGGCGGCAGCTGACACAGATAAGTAATATACCAAACTTATAAATAATCTTAAGAAAAAGTGTGTAGCGCCAAAAGTAAATGAACAGCGATGAGATGAGAATACTGTGTTATAAATTGACAGCACATTGAAATGAAGTCCAAAAAAGTGAACAAAAAATGCTAAAGTAAAATATATATATATATATATATATATAAAAGTCCAATCTTGAATGGAAATCAGAGAGAGGGAACCACCGCTCCAGGACGGCCCTCCAAGGAAAATGCTTGTCTTCCTAATCAAGGAGCCCCAGGTGCTGGCTAATACATACACAATTGGCAGGTAATGGCAAGAAAAACTCTGGATAGCCGCACACCGGAAAAAATTTAAATCCTGTGCTTTTATTGAACAAAGAATATCACATCAAATAATCCACAGCAATGGGGTTATAGTGTCGCTGATACCACAATTCTTGGAATTGTTAAGCCATGTACTGTACCTTGCTGCTGTTACTTCACTTGTTATCTGTCTACCTACGATGTAACCAAATAATAATTGCCCACTTTTTTTGGTCTCCGTGTGCCATTTTTCCACATTTGGTACCAACCCATTTGCCCTGCCCACAGGCGCTTAAGAAGGGATATGGTCGCAGTATACAAATCTTTAAATCTTGACTCTAGCATTAGGAGGCAGTAATTTAATCTAAGGTCTCCTGTCCCATTTGGGAGCAGAGGAACAATGTGACCATTCACTGTGAGCCGTTAAAAAGTCGTTTTGAAAGCATCTGATCAAACTGATGCTTTGGAGGCCAGAGGAGAGATATGGGGTCAAGAGGACCTGTCACAGCCCATGCTATCACAAGGGGTGTTGTTCAATCCTTTTGATAGCAATAAAGTTCCATTAAAAAAAATGTAAGGTATAGTGTAGAAATAAATAAATAAATGTAACAAATTTACAAATGGGAATGTGCACATAGGCCCTGCTTGCATATGTAAATGGTGATCGCACCATGCATGTGAGGTATTGTCGCGAACATCAGAGTGAGAGCAAGAATTCTAGTGCTAGACCTCCTGCATAACTCTAAACTGGTTACTTGTAAAGGCTTTTAAATTATTGCCTGCGGCCATTTTTAAGTACCCTAGTTTGCCACCGTTCCACAGGTATACTCATGCGTGATATGTTAGATCTCTATTAACACAGCGTCATCTTTAATAGTTTATGAAAAAATTGGGTATTATATTGTATTTGTGTTCACTAAAACTCTAACACTAAAAAGTGATTGAGTAATTTGATTGACAGCAGCGGGATCCAATGGCTGCGCTGCTATCAATCTATCTAATCAGGAACCAAGACACCAGCTGGAGCTGTGCCCGTCCCCGTCGATGGACCGATTGGGTTCAGGTAAGCAAAAGGGGGGCTCGGGGGGGCTGCTGCATGACAGGAGGTTTTTCACCTTAATACATAGAATGCATTAAGGTGAAAAACCTCAAGGGTTTACAACCCCTTTAACATCTTAAATTTAAAAAATTGTATTCATATTATAATTTATTTAAAAATAAATCGTTCCACTGTGTGGTTCACCGGACTAATAGCTGTCTATTAGCTCCGTCCATTTGTAACAATCACATGATTTTGGAACCTGAGGCTCGTTTGAAGTTGTCCTCGGGGGAACAGAGCACTGCGCCCCGAACCCTCCCATGTTTGCCATTAGTGAATCAAAATTCGACATTATGTCACTTCCGGCCAATCAGGAGGCTGAAGATTTGGAACACGGAAGCCGCTGGGTATCAGGGGAGACGTGACAGCCCAGGCTGGAGGCTCCGTTTGCAGGTAAGGAACTGGAGAGGTTCATGCCCCCCCTCCAAAATTATTTCACCAACGCCACTGTGTAAACACCTTCTGTTGTAACAACATTTTGCAGTGTTACCTACAAAGGGTATCTAGAGCACATTTGCGGTTTTGTAAACCAACATACCTAAAAGTAGCCACTAGATGGCAATGTAAGAGCATATCTAGTACTTGTCCATTAGTAGAGAATTTTCACATATGGAGTGCTGGTAATCTTCAGGCCTCATTCACATCTGGATGCCATAGGTGTGGTGTGTGTTTTACCATTGAACTCTGTGTAACATGTGTTTGGCTGGAGTCCGTATCAAAGCATCTAAAAAATTTTCTTGCATCTAAAAATGGCAAATGTGAACAAGGCCTCACTTTGAAGTCCCCCATGACCATACTGCCTTTTCTTCCAAGTCTACCCAGCTGTCCAGTGTGCTCCTCCACTAGGGATGGGCCCGGTGTTCGATTCGAACCCATGTTCGAATCGAACATCGGGCGTTCGCCCGCTCGGCCAGCCCAGAACTATTTGGGCCGCTCGCATCAAATTCGTGTGATGCGAGCGGCCCGCAATGCACTGCGCCAGTTGCAGTGCATTGCTGGCTGATGCTTGGCCAAGCATGCACTGTGACCCGCATGATTGGCCAATCAATGAGCCAGCGGCGAGGAGAGCAATAATTGGCCACAGGCAGGATGCCTGTGGGCAATTATAGCTCAGGGGGTTTAGTAGACGCCCCACAGTATAAAAGGCCGCCGCGCCGGCGGCCTCGCATATTGTGTTGTGTTGTCAGCGTCAGTGTCAGTGTTATGTGCTTCTGACTGCTGATATTATGTGCTATGATTCTGGGGATTAGTGTGTGCGTGTTGTTAGTACAGCATTGCAGTATCACATCTGTGGGGTGCCTATAGTATGCCTGTGAAGGGGGGCATGTTTCCTGTGCTTAGAACTGTCCCTGCAAAAAGTGTAATTTTTGCAGGAAAAAAAGCTATTTAAAATGACTCGCGGCTAATGTATTGACGGCTCCCGTAACACAGAGAACAGTCATTCATTGAAAGCCATTCATAAAAAAAAAGTGTGGGGGTCCCCCCAAATTCAATAACCAGGCCCTTCAGGTCTGCTATGGATATTAAGGGGGACCCCAGCCAAAAAAAAAAAAAAATTGCGTGGGGTCCCCCTCAAAATCCATACCAGACCCTTGAGGTCTGGGATGGATTTTAAGGGGAACCCCAGCCAAAAAAAATGGCGTGGGGTCCCCCTCAAAATCCATACCAGGCCCTTATCCGAGCACGCAACCTGGCGGGCCGCAGGAAAAGAGGGGGGGATGAGAGCGCCCCCCCCTCCTGAACCGTACCAGGCCACATGCCCTCAACATTGGGAGGGTGCTTTGGGGGTCTGAGACCCCCAAAGCACCTTGTCCCCATGTTGATGAGGACAAGGACCTCTTCCCCACAACCCTGGCCATTGGTTGTGGGGGTCTGCGGGTGGGGGGCTTATCGGAATCTGGAAGCCCCCTTTAACAAGGGGACCCCCAGATCCCGGCCCCCCCCTGTGTGAAATGGTAAGGGGGTACAAAAGTACCCCTACCATTTCACCAATAAAGTGTCAAAAATTTTAAAAATGACAGGAGACGGTCTTTGACAATTCCTTTATTAAAATCTTCTTTCTTTTTTCTTCTGGTCTTCCTTTCTTCATCCTTCGGTTTCTTCATCTTCTCCTTCCGGCATCTTCTTCCATCATCTTCTTCCTCTGATCCGCTTCTTCTTGCGCTGGTCTTCTCGTCCTTCTCGTCCGGCATCTTCTTCCATGACGTCGGCATCTCTTCTGGGCCGCTCCGCGCAATAGGAGGCTCCCGCTGTGCTTCGCTCCGTCTGACAGGTCTTTTATAACGGAGGGCACCCTTAATATCCATAGCAGACCTGAAGGGCCTGGTTATTGAATTTGGGGGGACCCCCACGCTTTTTTTTTAAATTTTTTTTTATTTTTTATCAATGACTTTTTTTTTATGAATGGCTTTCAATGAATGACTGTTCTCTGTGTTACGGGAGCCGTCAATACATTAGCCGCGAGTCATTTTAAATAGCTTTTTTTCCTGCAAAAATTACACTTTTTGCAGGGACAGTTCTAAGCACAGGAAACATGCCCCCCTTCACAGGCATACTATAGGCACCCCCCAGATGTGATACTGCAATGCTGTACTAACAACACGCACACACTAATCCCCAGAATCATAGCACATAATGTCAGCAGTCAGCAGCACATAACACTGACACTGACAACACTTTTTGCAGGGACAGTTCTAAGCACAGGAAACACTATAGACACCCCCCAGGTACGAAATTTAAAGGAATATTACACTTTTATTGTTTCAATTTAAACATTATTAAAATCACTGCTCCTGAAAAAACGGCCGTTTTAAAAAAAAAAGGACCCAGGTCCCCAAACACTTTTTATGACAATAACATGCATATTAGCCTTTAAAATTATCACTTTTGATTTCGAACGTTTGCATCCATTGTAACTAATAGGGTTCTAATGCTCGCAGGGACTTTAGGTCCGTTCGCGGGTTCTGGTGCGAGCCGAACGGTGGGGGGTGTTCGGCTCATCCCTATCCTCCACCTTACTGACGGGAGTGTAAATTACTGGAACTAGATTAAGTTGGGCTACTTCTCTGCCATTCAGGAGAAGTCTTGTATTTTTACCATTCTATTTTTACCATTCATACCATACAAGACTTCCACTTTGGCCAATCAGTGCAAACCTGGTATTCAGTGTCAAAAATCCAAAACTTCTGAATGGTGAAAAAGCACTCAGGGTGACAAATGATAAAAGTATAACCACATAAAGAGGTCTATATAACACACTGTGCAGTGCTGATAAATATAGAAACAATACTATATCATACCTCCCAACAGTCCCGCATTGGGTGGGACTTTCCCGCATTGACAGCTTTTTCCCGCTATCCCGCAACAGGGGCTTTGTCCCGCATAATGATATTGACTACAAGCTAAATTCTGTCTCAATAGGACCTGCAGCAGTGTGAACATCCAGCACAGCCAGGGATTGGCTAGCAAGTCAGCTGGATGTTCACTGTGCAGCCCCATCTGTCAAAACGAGAGTGTGATGTCGGGTAGCGGCGGGACTGCTACCCAGACCCCCTGTCAAACCAGTGCATAGCGAAAGAGCCGGCATTCAAACATTGCTGGCAAGAACAGAGTGTCAGTCTAGCAGAGGGTCAGGATCAGCTGTCTATTCCTCTCCCCCAGGGTTTTTTCAGCCCCCATTAGCCCTACACTCACAGACAGCTCCCCACATTTACTTAAAGAGGAGGGCCCACAAAAAAAAAATTAAAAGTCAGCAGCTACAAATACTGCAGCTGCTGACTTTTAATAATCGGACACTTACCTGTCCCAGGGTCCAGCGATGCGGGGGAACGAGACCCCCCCTCGTTCCCCGCTCCGCTCGCGGCGCCGGCATTCTTAATGTGGGAACACGGCTGTGGCTTTACAGCCGGGCACCCACTGCGCATGCGTGAGCGGCGCCGTGCGCCGTGATTCGACGCTCACTCATCTGGGACACATGACAGGTCCCAGATGACTGTGCGGCGCCTAGGCAATGCCCGGGCAATGAAGGTGGCAGACTACGAGGGATCCCCTAGCAACAGGCATTTAGAGGTGAGTAAAACATTTTTTTTTTCCAATTATTTTTTTGTTCTTTTTTTTATGATTTTTAAGCCAATTTTTTTTTTTTGGTGGCAACACCACTTTAAGCACAGAAAGCCTGGCTTCTGTAGTTGAAAGTGAAAGTAACAGCTTGGCTCCTTCAACAGCCTCTCTGCTCTGCACTAGAGTCAGGACAAGTGAAAGGCTGACTGCCCCCTAATCCTTATCTCCTTCTTGCTCTGGGAGTCCAGGAGCCGAAAATACCCAGTGCACCGAAAGGAGAAGGAAGCTGTGGCTGCACTGGATAGAAGACATCTACAGAAAGGTGCTACTTTTACTAAAGTGTGTGTATGTGTATGTATGTGTGTGTATGGGTGTGTGTATGTGTGTGGTGTGTGTGTATGTGTGTGGTGTGTGTGTATGTGTGTGGTGTGTGTGTATGTGTGTGGTGTGTGTGTAAGTATGGGTCTGTGTATGTAGCGTAGCGCGCCGTTGGTTGCTTCCTCCCATAAGTGTCCCTCATTCTGAAGTTCAAAAGTTGGGAAGTATGCTATATAAATATATGAATCCAGTAAACACTATATATATATATATATATATATATATATATATATATATATATATATATATATATAACATAAATGTCTAAAGGATAACAACATATAAAACACTATAAATAAAGTGCTCATGCTCCGTGATATTGCACTCAGTCCTCAATGAGGTTATTAAACTAAACAACAACAGTCCATATACTGTATTTGAAAATAAAGTGCTTGTGCTCTGTGACAGTCAATTAATCCTTGATGAGTGTTTAAACTAAACAGCAAAAGTCCATATTAACATCAACCATGTGATAATTGTGTCTTCATACGTGGTGCACACCAGGGGCGCACTGACCATCGGGCAGCTAGGGCACTGTCCGAGGGCCCGTTCGCCAGTAGGGGGCCCCATGACAGCTTCCACATCGATCTACCCATCAATCACAGCTAGCTGAGTAGATCGATGGTAGATCGGTCCCGAATCCCTGCTCCCTGCTAAGAGACTGCAGTGTAAACAGACCTCTCGTGATGCGCTCCTCCCCGCCGGCCCCTCCTTCCCTCCCATCCACCCCAGGTGCTTGTATTTGTCATCACCTCGGACGTACGAGAAGAGAGGAGGGGCCGGCAGGGAGGAGCGCGTCACGAGAGGTCTGTATACAGCAGCTTCCTGCGCTACTTTGCATCTAGGAAGGAAAGTGCAGAAGCTTGTATGCTGTCCTGTGCTTAAGCGTGTTCCAATGTATAGTTGTCACTTACTTCCATGTAACTCTCACAGTCCTCCCCCCCGCATGGTCTCCTCCTGTGCCATTCACCCATCCACAATGTCCCCCTGTAACTAAGGTGTCCCCCTGTAACACCCACCCACCCACAGTGTCCCCCTGTGCCACCCACCCACAGTGTCCCCCTGTGCCCTCCACCTCCCCACAGTGTTCCCCTGTGCGCTCCACCCCCTCCCCACAGTGTCCCCCTGTGCCCTCCACCTCCCCACAGTGTTCCCCTGTGCGCTCCACCCCCTCCCCACAGTGTCCCCCTGTAACACCCACCCACAGTGTCCTTTGCCCTCCACCCCCCCACAGTGTTCCCCTGTGACCTCCACCCCCCCCCCCCAACAGTGACCCCTATAACACCCACCAACAGTGTCCCTCTGTGCCCTCCACCTCCCCATTGTGTTCCCCTGTGCCCTCCACCCCCCCCACAGTGACCCCCTGTAACACACACCCACCCACAGTGTCCCCCTGTGCCACCCACTTGACAGTCTGGGAGGCCCATAAGACGGTTGTCAGGGGCACCCTTATCAGAATAGAGGCCTGCCTCAAACGGGAGAGAACCCATCGTACAGAAGAACTCCTGGAGTGCTCCCATAAAGCCAGTCTTGCACGTTCTACCTATCAAGACCTCCTTAAAGCACGCAAAGAACATTGCTTGCTTCTATTCCACAAAACAAAAACTGTCATGGGCACATAGTTCAATGTACAAATTCTCCAATAAACCCAGTACATTGCTGGCTAGAGCACTGCGAGGCCCTTGCACCAAAACCTACATTTCTCATATCTTAGCGTCTTCTGGCCAAAGAGTGACCACATCCTCTGATATGGCAGCGGAGTTTCAGTCATTCTATGAAGGCCTCTACAATTTAGACAGGCCCCCTCCTGATGACCCCCAACTCTGATGGGGGACCCACCCCATGGTCATATCTAGCTACGTCTGGCATGCCTTCGCTCCCCTCAGTGGTCCATGAGGAGCTTGAGGAGCCTATCACAACAGCGGAGCTGGGAGTGGTGCTGGCCAATTTCGAAACCAAAGAAGGCCCCTGGCCCCGACGGCTTCACCCCGACGTATTACAAAGTCTTCTTTCGACCTTCGGTATCTGCCCTCAATTCGATCACAGAAAGCAATTCTTTTCCAATAGACACTCTGAGAGCCTACATATCCTACATAAGGGGGAAAGACCCACTGCAATGCAGGAACTATCGCCTGATAGCTCTCCTGAACACCGACCTAAAACTGTTTGCCAAAATATTGGCCAATAGGTTCCATGCGGCCAGAACATCAGGGCGACCCCTTCACCTGCAGTCCACCGACGCGGAGAAGGCCTTTGACTATGTCGATTGGTCCTTTATATGGGCCACCCTGGAACACATCGGACTGCCGGCTGCCCCCTGTCTCCACTGATCTTCATACTCTCATTGGAGCCCCTCCTATGCAGAATAAGGGCAAACTCTGGCTTTACGGGTTATCAAAAATCCTCATTTCACTTCGGAACTTACTCCACTCCCTACAGGAATACGGGGCCCTCTCTCTATTCCAAATTAACCTATCCAAATCCTCCCTTCTCAACATCACGATGGACAAAGCCATTGCCTGACGCCTGCGCTCAGAGTACCCTCTGCGTTGGGCAACCAACACTATTGCTTACCTAGGAGTCGACATTACTCCCGACCCCTCCGACCTGTATCTTGCAAACTTCATCCCCCTACTCCTTCATCTGAAAGCGGATCTCCTCCATTGGCATTCCCTCACATTAACGTGGTTTGGACGCTGCAACGCCATCAAGATGACCGTCTTGCCTAAGATACTGTACCTGCTACAGGCACTTCCTATTCCCCTCACTTTTTAAGCAAGTTGACTCGATGTTTCGCGACTTTGTCTGGTCGCATCGTAGGCCGCGTCTCAAATTGCAACTTCTTCACCTTGCAAAAAATAGGGGCGGGTTGGGCCTCCCAGACATGAAAGCCAACTACAGGGCGGCACATCTCACTAGAGTGGTCGACTGGCATTGTCATGCAGAGGCAAAACAGTGGGTGGCTATGAAATTGGAAGACTTAGATGAAATGGCCAAGAGCTGGCCCTGGATCACCACCCCTCTCCCGAGGGACCTTACCAACCATCCTACATTAGGCAGCACATTACAGGTGACCAGAGACGCTTTTTGGCACTCCTCAGTATCACCGATACCCTCCCCTATGGAATCAGTTTTGGGTAATCCAGACTTTACACCCGGCCTTCTGAATCCTTTCTTTAAGCTTCTGGCTGCGAGTGGGTGGCTCCGCCTTCATGACGTCCTAGGGCCTGACGGTCAACTTTCAGCAGAAGCCAGGGTGGTTTATGAAATCCACATGAGCTTACACAAAAGTGTCTTAGACCATGGTCCATATGGTGCCAGTCTAGCACATTTGGTTTGGGTACAAATGAAAAAAGGAGAGCTAGTGTTTTATTTAAAATTTTTAAATGTACTGCATAACAGCAGACATATCAAGATGGCCAATCTTATTTTATAGGCCAAAAAAATATCCTCTGTGCATAGATAGATAGATAGATAGATAGATAGATAGATAGATAGAT
Organism: Lithobates sylvaticus; assembly: GCA_028564925.1. Taxonomy (NCBI): domain Eukaryota; kingdom Metazoa; phylum Chordata; class Amphibia; order Anura; family Ranidae; genus Lithobates; species Lithobates sylvaticus. The sequence goes on from CM053027.1 coordinate 595,969,685, forward strand.
AGATAGATAGATAGATAGATCAGATTCATAAGGCGGACATTATCCAGAATGGAGCAGGAAACTGTCAGGTTACGACTCATCACATAAATTAACTTAAGATCGGAAACCAGCCTAATGTATAATGCGATTAGATTCTGTCTATTATCTGTGGCAGCCAGCATACTTATCATTAAATTACAGTCCACCTGCCAGTGATGTATCACAGTTGAAAAATGACTTCTTTATTAAAGTGGCATTTATTACATATATTCAAAAAGATTTCATTTTAAATAGTTAATGCAATATTTGCCTGACAATGTTTTAAAATGGTCTTCACATTTTGTGCTATTTTTATTTTAATATTTTCACTATCTTATATGTATATATATATATATATATATATATATATATATATATATATATATATACATGAACACACTGTCCTCCCTAGATTGTTTTGGATTCCACGCTGGTTCTCATGCACTCTCCACCATGTCACAGCAAATCACATGAAGCACATGAAGTACAGACTGGTTGAAATTCCCCTGAACCTAACATGGGAGCTGTGCTTATACTTTAACCACTTGAACTCCAGAAGATTTACCCACCCTTCATGACCAGGCCATTTTTTGCTATTTAGCACTGCGCTACTTTAACTGACAATTGCACGGTCGTGCAACGCTTTACCCAAATACAATGTATGTCCTTTTATTCCCCACAAATAGAGCTTTCTTTTGTTGGTATTTAATCACCTCTGTGTTTTCTATTTTTTGCGCTATGAACAAAAAAGTACTGACAATTTTGAGGAAAAATAAATATTTTTTACTTTCTGCTATAAATTATATCCAATAAATTTAGGCCAATATGTATTCCGCTACATATTTTTGGTAAAACAAATCACAATAAGGGTATATTGATTGGTTTGCACCAAAGTTATAGCTTCTACAAACTATGGGATATTTTTATTTTTTTTCTACTAGTAATGGCGGTGATCAGCGACCTATAGAGATGGGCCGAATGACCCCTGGTTCGGTTCGCGGCAGAACTTTCGAACATCGCAAAAGTTCAGAACCGAATAACGAACCCCATTAAAGTCTACAGGACCTGAGCTGGAAAAATCAAAAGTGCCCATTTTGAAGACTTATATTTCAAGTAATTGGGCATACAATGGCTATGGGGGTCCGGGTACTGCCCTGGGGGACTTGTACCTGTGACGGGAGTCACTTTTGGTGGAGGGCTTGTGGAACCCAGCTTGCCCTGGAGAGCACTGGAAACTCCTTGTCCAGCTCCCCCGTCCCTCCTATTTGTAAGTTACCCTATGTCTATTAGGGGCACAGGGTGACCGAGAACCCAAGTTGGGTCTGCACTAACCCGACTTACCGTACAACCACACCGGACTTAGCATTTCCTTTACCCCAGGGTTCTATATGTGTGGTCTGTGCTGTAGGAATGAAGGGGCTCTTTCACTTGGCACATTAATATTTCTGAACAATATGAAAATAAATAATTTCACCTTTCAGATTGCTAGATTGTTGAAGGTGTGGCTTTATCCCACAGGGGCGGATCCAGGGGGGCAACGGGGCAATTGCCCCCCCCCCCCCCCCGAGAACTTGCAGGTGAGTAAGTGGGCGGCTCAGCAGATGGTGGGTGAGCGGGCGGCTGGCCAATCAGTGGGCCAGCAGGCAGGGAGCAGAGAGATGTCATCTCTCGCCACCCGAAGCCTGCCCTGCATCCCTGCAGTTCCACCCTCACTGTGCAGGCAGCCGCGGGCAGCAGAGAGATTACATCATCTCTCTGCTGCCTGACTTCATTCTGGGACACAGCAAGTGACGATCCCCATCTTAACAGGAAAGTGACACAGCAAGTGACAATTGTAGCAGGCAAGTGAGAATCCCCAACATGTGGCAGGTGACGTGGCAAGTGACAATCTGCAACATGTGGCAGGTGATGTGGCAAGTGAGAATCTGCAACTTGTGGCAAGTGACAATCGCAACATGTGGCTGGTGACGTGGCAGTTGACAATCCGCAACATGTGGCAGGTGACGTGGCAGGTGACAATCCTCAATGTGTGGCAGGTGACATGACAAGTGACAGTCCAAAACGTGTGGCAAGTGACAATCTGTATCTGGTGACAGGCGACGTGGCAAGTGACAATCCACAACTTGTGGCAAGTGACGCGGCAAGTGACAATCTGCATCTGGTGACAGGCGACGTGGCAAGTGACAATCCACAACTTGTGGCAAGTGACGCGGCAAGTGACAATCTGCATCTGGTGACAGGCGACGTGTCAAGTGACAATCTGCATCTGGTGACAGGCGAAGTGGCAAGTGACAATCTGCAACATGTGGCAGGTGACGTGGCAAGTGACAATCTGCCACGTGTGGCAGGTGACGTGGCAAGTGACAATCCGCAAATTCTGTCAGGTGACGTGGCACGTGACAATCCGCATCTGCAGGCAGGCGACGGTGGCAAGTGACATGCCCAGGGCCCCCACTGATTCTGCATTATGGTGAGATGAACTACAGTATCTCACAATAGTGAGTACACCCCTCACATTTTTGTAAATATTTTATTATATCTTTTCATGTGCCAACACTGAAGAAATTACACTTTGCTACAATGTAAAGTAGTGAGTGTACAGCTTGTATAACAGTGTAAATTAGCTGTCCCCTCAAAATAACTCAACACACAGCCATTAATGTCTAAACCGCTGGCAATAAAAGTGAGTACACCCCTAAGTGAAAATGTCCAAATTGGGCCCAAAGTGTCAATTTTTTGTGTGGCCACCATTATTTTCCTGCACTGCCTTAACCCTCTTGGGCATGGAGTTCACCAGAGCTTCACAGGTTGCCACTAGAGTCCTCTTCCACTCCTCCATGACGACATCACGGAGCTGGCGGATGTTAGAGACCTTCCGCTCCTCCACCTTCTGTTTGAGGATGCCCAACAGTTGCTTAATAGGGTTTAGGTCTGGAGACATGCTTTGCCAGTCCATCACCTTTACGCTTTATGCTTCCATCACCTTTACGCTTCAGCTTCTTTAGCAAGGCAGTGGTCGTCTGGCGGTGTGTTTGGCGGTAGTTATCATGTTGGAATACTGCCCTGCGGCCCAGTCTCTGAAGGGAGGGGCTCATGCTCTTCTTCAGTATGTCACAGTACATGTTGGCATTCATGGTTCCCTCAATGAACTGTAGCTCCCCAGTGCCGGCAGCACTCATGCAGCCTCAGACCATGACACTCCCACCACCATGCTTCACTGTAGGCAAGACACACTTGTCTTTGTACTCCTCACCTGGTTGCCGCCACACACGCTTAACACCATCTGAACCAAATAACTTTATCTTGGTCTCATCAGACCACAGGACATGGGTCCAGTAATTCATGTCCTTAGTCTGCTTGTCTTCAGAAAACTGTTGGAGGGCTTTCTTGTGCATCATCTTTAGAAGAGGCTTCCTTCTGGGACTACAGCTATGCAGACCAATTTCATGCAGTGTGCGGCGAATGGTCTGAGCACTGACAGGCTGACCCCCCCACCCCTTCAACCTTTGCAGCATTGCTGGCAGCACTCATACCTCTATTTCCCAAAGACAACCTCTGGATATGACGCTGAGCACGTGCACTCAACTTCTTTGGTCAACCATGGCGAGGACTGTTCTGAGTGGAACCTATCCTGTTAAACCACTGTATGGTCTTGGCCACTGTGCTGCAGCTCATTTTCGGGGTCTTGGCAATCTTCTTATAGCCTAGGCCATCTTTATGTAGAGCAACAATTCTTTTTTTCAGATCCTCAGAGTTCTTTGCCATGAGGTGCCATGTTGAACTTCCAGTGACCAGTAAAAAAAGCGAGAAAAAAAAAAAAAAAGCCATTGTCATTAACCGCTTCAGCCCCGGAGGATTTTACCCCCTTCCTTACCAGAGAACTTTTTGCGATTCGGCACTGTGTCGCTTTAACTGACAATTGCGCAGTCGTGCGACGTTGCACCCAAACAAAATTGACGTTCTTTTTTTCCCACAAATAGAGCTTTCTTTTGGTGGTATTTGATCAACTCTTTTTTTTTTTTTTTTTTTTTGCGCTATAAACAAAAGAAGAGCGAAAATTTTGAAAAAAACATAATATTTTTTACTTTTTGCTATAATAAATATTTCATTTTTTTTTTAAAAAAAACGAATTTTTTACTCAGTTTAGGCCGATATGTATTCTTCTACATATTTTTGGTAAAAAAAAAAAATCGCAATAAGCGTATATTGATTGGTTTGCGCAAAAGTTATAGCATCTACAAAATAGGGGATAGATTTATTGCATTTTTTTTATATTTTTTACTAGTAATGGCGGCGATCTGCGATTTTTTTTTCGTGACTGCGGCATTGCGGCGGACACTTCGGACACTTTTGACACATTTTTGAGACCATTCACATTTGCACACCGATCGTTGCTATAAAATTGCACTGATTACTGTGTAAATGTGACTGGCAGGGAAGGGGTTAACACTAGGGGGCGCTGCAGGGGTTAATATGTTCCCTATGGTAGCGATTCTAACTGTGGGGGGAGGGGACTCACAAGGGGAGGAGACTGATCGGTGTTCCTCTGTACTGGGAACACACCATCGGTCTCCTCTCCACTGACAGGACGTGGATCTGTGTGTTTACACACACAGATCCACGGTCCTGCTGTGTTTCCGGGCAATCGTGGGTGCCCGGCGGCCATCGCGGCCGCCGGCACGCGCACCGGGTCCCGAGCGACGCCGAGCGCGCACCCCCTAGGCGGCCGGGAATAGGAGGACGTCATATGACGTCCAGCCAGGATGGGAGATCCACCTTGTGGACGTCATATGACAGTCCGCGATATTGAAGTGGTTAAGAGCTATCTTCAGTGTAAAGAAGGAGTCCCGGAAGTGATGGTTTGGTCCCCAGAAAGCCCTGATCTCAACATCATCGATTCTGTAGAATAGGAATTTTGCAGTCTGGTCCCCGACCAGAACCACCAGGAAAAGGGGAGCTTGCGGAGTATCTCGGTACGGGTTAAAAATTAGATATAAATGAATATATAAACAGGTATATAAAAAATATACATCAATTTATTAATACATAGAAACAATTAATCACTAAAAAGCAGGTACAGATTATGTGGTATTTCGACTAGTTTAGCTATAGTATAGCTTCAGGAAATACAGAGAATACATCTGAAAGAAATATAAACATATAATATAATAGCATTGATATTTTATGCCCCGTACACACGGTCGGAATTTCACGCTCTCAAATTTTCCGACAACCAAGTCCGATCGGACTTTTTCCGATCGTGTGTAGCAAATTCCGACGGACAAAGTGCCACGCATGCTCAGATCACATTAGAAGACCAAAGCTATTGGCTACTAGCCTCTACGTAGTTCCGTCGTAGGCAACGAACGTCACCACATTCAGAATGATCGGATTTTCCGACAACTTTGTCCGACCGTGTGTATGCAACACCAGTGTCGGACAAAATCAGTCGGAAAAAAATCCGACGGATTTTGTGGTCGGAATTTCCGACCGTGTGTACGGGGCATAAGACACAATGTATTTTTTTTAAAAATGAGGGGAAAAAAGGGAAAAAAAGGGGTAACAAAACAGGTAACGAACAGCTTCTTACCCCACATTCAGTTCCAACAGGGCAAAAAAGTTACCCAGTAAAGCCTCCCGCGGCGACTGGGGGAGGTCATTAATAGACAAGAGGCCAGTGTCTGAATAGAAAAATATATAATATATTCAGTTGCCAAATAGGTGAAAAATGATGATTAGAGATAGATTCTGCCATTAAATAGGATGGCAAGATCTGTAGGAAGTGACCAATTCCGCACCAAGTGTGTACGGGTGAGGTGAAGGGTATAGGGAACATCGGCTGTTTGTGAGACTGGAGAACACTGGTTGTGTGAATATACTGCGAATAAGAAGAAAAGGTTGTGATGATTGGAACAAGGCGTGGTTGAGAGAAAAAGACAAAAAAAGGGAGAATCAAGAAAGTGCGGAGAGGGAGAAAAAAGAGGAGGGGAAAAAGAGAGTAGAGTGAGGAAACTAGTGCAAAATAGTAGGAAAACGGGAGAGAAAATAGATGGAGTGAGAAATAGATATTGGGCAGCAATTGAAAAAAGGAGGGGGACAAGTGAGATTAAATAGGAGGAAAGGGACAAAAACTAAAATATGAAAAAAAACAGGATGGGAGGAATGGGTGGAAGGGGGAAGGGCAGTAAGAAACATGAAGAGAGGTGAGGTGAGGAACATGAAGAATCTTCTTCTATCATCGATTCTGTCTGCGATTCCATGAAAAGACAAAATATGATATGAAGTAGCCTGCATGCACAGATGATCTGTGGTTAGTTCTCTAATGCCCCGCACACACGGTCAGATTTTCCGACGGAAAATGTCCTATCGGACCATGTTGTCGGTAATTCCAACCGTGTGTGGGCTCCATTGGACTTTTTCCGTCGGAATTTCCGATGGAAAAAGTTTGAGATCCTGCTCTCAAATTTTCCGACAACAAAGTCCTATCGGACTTTTTTCGATTGTGTGTAGCGAATTCCGACGGACAAAGTGCCACGCATGCTCAGATCACATTACAAGACCAAAGCTATTGGCTACTAGCCTCTACGTAGTCCCGTCGTATGCAACGAACGTCACCACGCTCAGGATGATCGGATTTTCCGACAACTTTGTCCGACCGTGTGTATGCAACACCAGTGTCGGACAAAATCCATCGGAAAAAATCCGATGGATTTTGTGGTCGGAATTTCCAACCGTGTGTAAGGGGCATAAGATGTTTGGAACAACCTACCTGCCATTCCGAGTTCCTTCAAAAACTATGTGCAAGTGTACCTAGGAGAACTGATGCTGTGTTGAAGGCAAAGGGTGGTCACACCAACTATTGATTGATTTGCATTTCTGCTGTTCATTTGCAGTACTTTCCATTTTGTTAATGGCTAGAAATAAATTATTAACAGCTCTATTTCTGATAAGCATTCCTAATTTTCAGCATTTCACACCTGCCTACCGCGTACACACAAGCGGACTTTTCGATGGACTAGGTCCGACGGTCTTTCCGACGGTCTTTTGGCGGAGTTCGGACAGACTTTCTGAATGAACGGATTTGGCCACACACAATCACACTAAAGTCTGACGGATTCGAACCTGATGACGTACGACTGGACTAGAATAAGGAAGTTTATAGCCAGTAGCCAATAGCTGCCCTAGCGTCGTTGTTTGTCCGTCGGACTAGCACACAGACGAGCGGATTTTTCGATAGGAACTGGGTCCGATAGTTCTGGCGGAAAAATTTGAAACATGTTCTATTTCTAAAGTCCGTCAGATTTTTCGACAGCAAAAGTCCAATGGAGCCCACACACGATCAAATTGTCCAACGGAATTGTTCCGTCGGACCTTTGCTGTCGAAAAGTCTGCTCGTCGTGGGCAGAAGACTTTTGCACAGCAATGTATATTAAGGTGACCAGATTTTTAAAATGAAATCCGGGGACATATTTTTTTTTTTTACTAGTAATGGCAGCAATCAGTGACTCTTTGCCCATCTCCACCGCCGCCGCCCGCCTCACAGCCTGTAAATTCTTACTCTCCGGGCCCCAGGTACTACTGGGTGGGAAGCAGAGGAATATCCCTCCACCAGGGAAGGCAAGGAGATAGGCAGGCAGGCGGCTGGCTGGGACTTGAGCCAAGGCAGAAGAACATGTGAGCGGAGCTGAATGAGCATGTGCCCGAAACTGAAGAAATAGTCCCTCTGCTCCGACCAGAACATGATCATCAGAAAGGGGCACAGATAATGGAAAAAAATAAACCCCCATAAGCAGGGGCGGACTGACAACTGATGGGGCCCCCGGTCAATAGAAGATCATGGGGCCCCCTGCGTCCCAAGCCACACCTGCACAGGGGGATATTGGGGGGGGGGGCACACAGGGGGACACTGTGGAGGGGGAGAGAGCGCACAGGGGGCCACTGTGGAGGGGGCGAGCACGCAGGGGGACACTGTGGAGGGGGAGCGCACGCAGGGGGACACTGTGGCGGGGGAGAGCACGCAGGGGGACACTGTGGAGGGGGAGAGCACACAGGGGACACTGTGGAGGGGTAGAGCACACAGGGGGACACTGTGGAGGGGGAGAGCACACAGGGGGACACTGTGGAGGGGGAGAGCACACAGGGGACACTGTGGAGGGGGAGAGAGAGCACACAGGGGACACTGTGGAGGGGGAGAGCACACAGGGGACACTGTGGAGGGGTAGAGCACACAGGGGGACACTGTGGAGGGGGAGAGCACACAGAGGGGGACACTGGGGAGGGGAGAGCACACAGGGGGACACTGGAGGGGGGACACAGAATGACACTGGGGGGGTAGAGCACACAGGGGGGGAAGTGTGGGGAGGGGGAGAGCACAAAGGGGGGACAGTGTCGTTAGCGGTATTATTGCAGGCATGGAGTGAGTGAAATTTTTTTTTTGAGTGAAGTGAAGCAGTGGTGTCGCTAAAGTTGGTGTCACCTGGTGCGGTAATACATGGTGTCACCCCCCACCACTAAGCAGGCTAGTGCATCAGTGCGGCTCTCCCCCTTTAACCTACCACAATGGATGGAGCTGGGATTGGGGGGAAGGATGGAGCCGGGATTGGGGTGGTGGATAGAGCTGGAATGGGATCAGGGAATGGATGGAGCCGGGATAGGATCAGGGGATCGATAAAGCCGGGATGGGATCAGAGGATGTATAGAGCTGGGATGGGATCAGGGGGATGGATGGAGCCAGGATTGGATCAGGGGGATGGATGGAGCGGGGGTAGAATCAGGGGGGATGGATTAAGTGGGAATAGGATCAGGGGGGTGGATGGAGCGGGAATAGGATCATGGGGATGGATGGAGCGGGAATAGGATCAGGGGGATGGATGGAGCAGGCATAGGAACAGGGGGGGATGGATGGAGCGGGGATAGGATCAGGGGGGATGGATGGAGCAAGGATAGGATCAGGGGGGGTGGATGGAGTGGGGATGGGATGAGGATCGGTGGGGATGGATGAGCGGGTATGGGATCGGGGAGTGGGTGGAGCTGGATGGGATTGGGGGAGTGGATGGAGCCGGGATGGGATCTTTGATTTGGGAGGGGGTTAAAGGATATGTGCTAGGGGGTGCTTTGGGAGGGGATAGGAATTGCGCTGGGGGGGAGGGGGTAAAACTTCAAATCTGCCCCCCTCCTACTTCTAGTACAAGTCCTTTCTAACCCAAAACAAAAAGAGCACCCTCTAGCAGATATCCTCTAACCCCCCCCCCCCCCATAGAATAATTGTTACCTGACAATGCCCCCCCCCCCAACCACTATGTCCCCCTCCTCTGCAATACCCCTGTTGCATACCTCAGGGCAGGTGCTGTAGCGTGGATGGTGTCTGTGACCCTCCTCATCCATGGCTCTTCCTCCCAGCCTGTGGACACATCAAAGCGGCAGCGAGTGCTGCCTAGGGGGACAGAGATCTGCGGCCACGTGTGGAGTTATGTGTGGGGGCGGTCTGACGGGAGGGAAGGAGGGGCCAGCGGGGAGCAGCGCGCCGTTAGCGGTATTATTGCAGCCGCTTCAAGGGGCCTCTCGTTGGGCCCGACACGGGCCCCTAATGGCTCCGGGCCCTCGGGCGGCGACCGAATCCCCGATTGGTCAGTCCGCCCCTGCCCATAAGCTAATAGGAGCGGCAGAGGAGGGAGGGTGTAATTCAGATTTATTTAATTTTTTTTTATTCTGCACAGGCTGTCTTTGAAATTGCCCCAGCCCTTGTTCAAATTCCAATCCGGGGACAAAACTGGGGACAGACTTGATCCGGGGACAGTGTCCTCAATCCGGGGACTGTCCCCGGAAACCGGGGATGTCTGGTCACCCTAATCTATATACATTTTTTTCAAAAGCCAGACAGTTCTGGACCCCCCAAGCATCTGGGCCTCATAGCAGTCATGGTCTGCTGTGGCCATAGTTCAGTCTTTTCTTTGAGTATGTCTTCTGCCAAGTCGTTAGTCAGGTTTTGTTTCCCTAATCTTTCCTCACAAGCTATCTGTACGTTAAAGCCAAGACTGGACTCTTGGATCATAAAGAGTCCTCACCTACATAGATTAAAGCGGAGTTCCACCCTAAAGTGGAACTTCCGCTTATTGGATTCCTCCCCCCCTCCGGTGCCACAATTGGCACCTTTCAGGGGGGAGGGGGGTGCAGATACCTGTATAATACAGGTATCTGCCCCGCCCATATCCGAGGATGCCCGCCCATATCCGAGGGTTCCCGTTGTGTCTTGGGAAACACACAGTTCCCAGGACACAACGGGGACCAATAAAGACGCGCAGCGCGACTCGCGCATGCGCAGTAGGGAACCGGGCAGTGAAGCCGCAAGCTTTGCTTCCTGATTCCCTGACAGAGGATGGCGGGACGGGGCAGCCGAGAGACGAGCGGTCGCTCGTCATCTTCTGCCGACACCGCTGGAACCAGGTAAGTGTCCATTTATTAAAAGTCAGCAGCTGCAGTATTTGTAGCTGCTGACTTTTAATATTTTTGGTGCGGGTGGAGCTCCGCTTTACTGCCGATATTCATATTACCACTCTGTGCTTCTCTGTTGGTATCCGTATTGCAGACACATCATTTCTGAGTAAGCCTCATTACTATGATAGCATCTCCCGAAGGATCTAACCTGAGAGCAATGGCCAAACCACCAAAGCCTCTTCCCACTTTGACATGACCCCGGCATCCCACCTAATGGATGGATCTCATATTCAGAGTGTGCAATTTAATGTCACAGAGTCGTCTTCGCAGCGAGAGAGCTGTATTTGCCAAGCAGATGTGACCTCGCCAGGGTGACCCCCACTGTCTGATTGCAGGCTATTCTCATGTGACATGCGGGATTGTGCTCTAATGCAGCAAATATTGGATATCACATTGTAATGTGAGTTTCATATAACAAGCTTATAGTTTGTTTTCATTAGGATGACAAATACATTTTAAAAAATGGCTCGCTGAGAATATGCTTTATAGTGCTTTATAGTCTGATGTCGGAGGCCTGGTATGGGTGATGTATTTTATTGTGAGGAGGCTGCATTTCATTTTATGATTTTTATTGTAAAATAAATTATTCTGATTCTGGTTTCAGTAGTTATTTTCTGTTCCCAATTACTTTGATTATATTACTGATCAATTTCCCAGGAAGGGAATCCCGTCTGTTCACAAAGTCCCTGTCCTGGATGGAAGCACTGCCAACGTTATTATGAAACCCACTCTTCCACTTAGAGAAGGTTCTGCTACTCTTATTTACCTACAGCTTTAACGCAAAACTGTTTGGGGAGGACCATTTCTCATCACCCTTCCAAAAGAAGGGCTACATGTGTATCAGAAATATAATGCTATTGAAACTGTATATTTTGTTGGCATTGGTACATATATCCGCTATGGCAGTGCCATGCCCCTTTTTAACCACTTCAGCCCCAAAAGGATTTAACCCCTTCCTGACCAGAGCACTTTTTGCAATTCGGTACTGCGTCACTTTATCTGACAATTGCGCGGTCGTGCAACGTTGCACCCAATTAAAATTTGAATTTTTCCCACAAATAGAACTCGCTTTTGGGGATATTTTATCACCTCTGCGGTTTTTATTTTTTGCGCTATACACAAAAAAAGAGCGAAAATTTGGGAAAAAAAAGCTATATTTTTTACTTTTTGCTTTAATAAATATCCCCAAAAATATATAAGAAAATAATTATTTTTCCTCAGTTTAGGCCGATACGTATTCTTCTACATATTTTTGGTAAAAAAAAAATTGCAATAAGCGTATATTGATTGGTTTGCGCAAAAGTTATAGCGTCTACAAAATAGGGGATAGATTTATTGCATTTTTTAATTTTATTTTTTTTACTAGTAATGGCGGCGATCTGCGATTTTTTTTTGTGACTGCGACATTGCGGCGGACACTTCGGACACTTTTGACACATTTTTGGGACCATTCACATTTACACAGCGATCGTTGCTATAAAATTGCACTGATTACTGTGTAAATGTGACTGGCAGGGAAGGGGTTAACAAAATAGGGGATAGTTTTATGCATTTTTATTATACATTTTTTTTTTATTAGTAATGGCGGCGATCTGCGATTTTTATCGTGACTACGACATTATGGCGGACACATCGGACACTTTTGACACTATTTTGGGACCATTGTCACAGCGATCAGTGCTATAAAAATGCACTGATTTGTAAATGACACTGACAGGGAAGGGTTTAAAGTCTAGGGGGTGATTAAGGGGTTAAGTGTATCCTAGGGAGTGATTCTAACTGTGGGGGGTGGCCTACTACTCACATGACAGAGATCACTGCTCCCAATGACAGGGAGCAGTAGATCTCTGTCATGTCACAAGGCAGAACAGGGAAATGCCTTGTTTAAAAAGGCATCTCCCCGTTCTTCTGCTCCGTGACACGATCGCGGACACCAAGTCCACGGGACCCGCAGTCACGGAGCACGCCATGCCGCTTCTTAAAGGGGACGTACCTGTTTGCCCATTTGCGCAGCCGCACCATTGTGCCGACGTATATCATTGCACGCTGGTCGGCATGTGGTTAACATAAGTAGGCAAATTATCCTTGAAAAAGGGCAGAAAAAAACAACGCGATTGCCCCCTATAGACTTTAGTGGGGTTCAATGCTATGTTCAGGGTTTGCAAACTTCCCGCTGGGTTTGTCAAACATGCAGCGAACTGAACTTTGTCAGTTCCCTTATCCTTATACACAATAGGCAAGCAGAGAAGGACTGTCCTTATGTAGAATGATATGCATCCTGGGGTCAGGCCATTGCTTCTCGCTATAGATGTAAATGTGAGATGTAAATAACATGTATTCACACCCACTAAGACATGTACAGGAATGTCAGCTGAGGTGAAGGTTCCCAACTGACTTTCTGCATTAATTAAACGCATGAATGAACCCGTCATCTCACGGAATAATTTTAATCTCACAGCGATGGCATATCCAGAATGTACCATCTGTTCTATACATATCAGACACAGTCAAAGTCACAAAAATCTGTGCACCCAACCCTGAACTCTTTATGGAACTGAATTAGAAATATTCGGTTTTCTTTGATATGCTTATTATTAATAAATACCAAAGTCATAAAAAATTAACATATACACTCACCATCACTTTATTAGGTACACTCTGCTATTACCCATTGTACCCCATTTTGCCTTCAGAACTGCCTTCATTCTTCATGGTAGACATGTGCAATTCGTTTTGTTCCGAATTTGTTTGTTAACAAATTTAAACAAATTTGTTAATTTATAAACATCCGAATTAACGAAAACCTGTTTAACAAATTTTTCCAAATATATTTGAAAATTTGTAAATTTGAAAATTCGTAAATTTTTAAATTCGGAAATTCAGAAACCGAAAACCTGAAAATTCAAAGATCTGAAATAATAACTAACTATTCTATTATAGGTATTGAAATTTCCTTTCAAATTTGTCTGTTAGTGAACGTAACAAATACAAATTTATCTGAAGTTACGAATTATCTGAAATAATGAATGCCGTATCTAAACGAATGGAACATAACACATTAATAATAATAAAAAATAACAATAATAATAATAATAATAAAAACATTTTATTACTATTATTTATTATTCATTTGTTCCGCTCCATTTGTTAGATGTGGCATTTTGAATGCCGTATCTAAATGAATGGAACGTAACACAATAATAATAAATAACAATAATAATAATAATAAAAACTTTTTATTACTATTAGTTATTATTAATTTGTTCCGTTCCATTTGTTAGATGCGGCACTCATTATTTCGGATAATTCGTAACTTCGGATACATTTGTATTTGTTACGTTCACTAACAGCCATATTTGAAAGGAAATTCCAATACCTATGATTTAATAGTTAGTTATTATTAGTTAGTTAGTTATTATTTAGAGTTTTAGGGTTTCATTCTTTTGAATTTTCGGATTTTCTTTTTTATTTTCGGATTTTTGAATTTACGAAATTACAAATTTACGAAATTACAAATTTACGAATTTACGAAATTACGAATTCTCGAATGTATGAATTCTCAAATTTACAAATTTACATTTTATTTTATTTTTTTAAAGAAAATGTATGTATTTTTTAAATAAATTGGTACAATCTTTTGTGAGTTTTGTTCAATGCAATAAAGCAATATATTTGACAACTCAAAATGCGAATGATGATGCCTGACACAACATTAGAAAAGTGAGGGTTTGCATGAGGATCGGAGGGGGGAGAACCTTGGTCGAGTTTACAGCACTTGAGCTATCAAGAAGCTCGGGTAGTCCAACATATGTTCGTAAAAGACATGCATGCATAGCTTGAATGTGTGAGATAAGACTAACGCCCCGTACACACGGTCGGACATTCTGACCACAAAATCCGTCTGATTTTTTCCGGCAGATTTTGTGCCAAACTTATCTTGCATACAAACGGTCGCACAAAGTTGTCGGAAATTCTGATTGTTCTGAACGAGGCGACGTACAATACGTACGTCGGGACTATAAACGGGCCAGTAGCCAATAGCTTTCGTCTCTTAATTTATTCTGAGCATGCGTGGCACTTTGTCTGTCGGAATTGTCTACACACGATCGGAATTTAAACGATCGGATTTTGTTCTGGGAAAATTTTAGATCCTGCTCTCAAACTTTGTGTGTCAGAAATTCCGACGGAAAAAGTCAGATGGAGCCCATATACGATCGGATTTTCCGACAACACAATCCGATCGCACATTTTCCGTCGGAAATTCCGACCGTGTGTACAGGGCATTAGAAACATCAGGTCTAATGGTTTTAAGAGAGGTGTCCTTGCTCCTGCGATTCCACCATCAAATTCTTAGTAGAAATTTGGTGGTAGTTGTGGAGTCATCACAATTAAAGTTCCAAGGAAGTAAGTATAAAGCTGGTTTAACGATTGCGTTAGTATAGATGTGGCCTTGCCGTAGATCCAAAAAGACCCTATGTCTGTTGTAACTGCCTTGTGTTGTATGGTAAGTCTGTAATAGCCTGTCGCTCTGCCACCTGTTCTGGTGGTAAGATGGTCCAGCCTCTCCAACCTGAGGAGATGCAATGGGTAGGTTTTCAAGTCTTTAATGGTAGGAGGAATAGAGGATGTCCACTTTTTAAGAAATTGCTCTCCTGGCTGCCATATAACAAGTAGAGAGCCAAGCTTTATTGTCTTGTAGGATTCTAATCTGATTCCTGGGCAAGTCTTGGTTGATAGCATCCAAGGATCCGAATAGTAAGATAAAAATGTTCTTGTGAGGCCTATGATTGTCACCACAAAAGCCTTAACTTGGTTCCAGAATTGTAGGATAGGAGGACAAGGCCAGAGAAGGGTTGGCTTGTGACTGGCACAAGCCAGGTCTGGTAATTCTGGTAAGTCTGGTAAGTCTGGTAATTCTCTGGACTTCAGATGAGAGATGTATTCCCGGTGTAGTATTTTAAACTGCTGTTCACGCCAAAATGTGTTAGTTATAAAAACGCACGTGGTGTTATAACTTGCTAGAATAGTTTTAAGTGCCTCTGGAGATTGTAAGTTCCTATTCCAAACAGTAGAGGTGGTGGAGTGGGCTGGCGTCGTAAAAAGAGAGTTCAAAAGTCTGTAGAGGTTGGATATTTTGTGACGGTTTCATTCCAGAAAAGTTTTAAAGCGCAAGTCTCCGGGGGGACATAGGGTTGCTGCAAAGCTGATCGCTTGGTGAATATATAATAGGTGGTGGGTGGGTAGCTTGAACATATGTAGAATTTGGGATGAGGCAAGAAGTTTCCCTGAGGTAACATCAAACAATTGAGCAAACCTGCATAAACCCTGTGAGGCCCATGTGGAGGTCATTGGATTGCTGCAAATAGGGAGTTGTTTGGACATGAAGTGAGAGATCCCCAATTTTATGCCTATCTCTCTCCAGGCCACCACTGTGTCCCTGATGAGGAGTTGTGTTTTAAGTTAAAGGGGATCGTTCTGATTCTGCAGTGCAGCAACAATGGTAGACCATATGGGCTTGTCATCTGCTCCAGATCGTAGTTTGAGTATCTAGAAGCCCATGTTATCCAGTCCAACCACACTCTCAGAAGACAGGAAAGGTTAAAGAGTCATAGTGGGAGATGGAGATGTGGCGCTAGGCTGGACATCATGTTTTGAAAAATTCAGGGCGTAAACATTGGTTATCGCCCATTCACGGGTAGATGTTTTGAGTCTCGCCATGAGTGTGCGACCCTCACTATCCTCTTGGACTGAGATCACTTCGCAGGGGAGGTTTTTATGTATCAGGAGGAGGACGCCTGCTTTGCCCTTTACTGCTGGTGATCCAAAAACCTGTTCCACCCAGAGTTTGTGAATACGTGCAAACTCGGCCATTGGAAGGTGCGTTTCCTGGAGCAGTGCTATGTCCACTTTTAGGCGTTTCAGGTGACGTAGAATCCCCATATGCTTGTTGGGCGAGCATAGCCCTTTAACATTCCAGGAAATAACTTTCATAAATGGTTATTTAATGAGAGGGGTTTTGTTAGCTTGGTGATAATCGATATGAAGAGTATTGGTTGTAGGGAATTATATGCGACAAGGGTATCAATGTAAATCCAGGGGGTGGGTAGAATGTAGAGGGGTTGTAGAGATGGGGGTTTAGAGTGGATAACAAAACAGTCAAAGTTTAAGTAAACTTAAACAAAGTAACATATACATTGAAGTCTGCACTTTTTTTTTCACATATGTAACCAACATATGTGTACAGCCTTACCGGGAATTTTGCAACTCCCGCCCGCTGACCCTTTAGTAGGTCTCCGCCTGGTATGTACCAGAGGAGTGAATGGTAAGAATCAGGGTCCCACTGGAGCTTGTGTGCTCTGATGTTGGGCAGAGTGAGTTTTCATCAGTAAGGGTGTGCGTGCCTATAAAACAACAGGTAAACATTGATCAGGTCAAGATAACCATATTCAACTGTAACTTAGACCTTAGGAACAACAATATGAACAGTAATAATTAGAGCAGTAGAAGGTAAAATGGTGTAACTGTGACTTATGTCAGCGCATTCTGTTTGCAACCAGATGAGTCAGAGAGGCAAAGCTTCTTGGCCGGATCTTTTCTCAGGCTGTGTTGGTCTCTCGCCTCGGCTAAGCGTGGATGGGTAGGAGGTGTAGAAGTATCTATTGGGATGTGCAGTTATGATTGCAGAAAGTGCATTGCTTCTTCTGGATGAGCAAAGGATTTAGGATCATCGGAGGGATACGTGAAGCACAGTATAGCAGGGTAGGCCAAGTGAATTTGATTGATTTTTGATAGAGAGCAGCGCATATGTGTTGGAATGCTTTGTGTTTCCAGGAGACCTCTTGTGAGTAGTCTGTAAACAGTAGAAGCTTGTGACCATCCAACTGCAAAGATTTAAAATTTCTGAAGGATTTAAGAATATTGACTCTATCGGCGTAATTTAAATACCGATCAATAACGGGTCTTGGTGTGCGTCTGTCGTTTGATGGCGCCCCAGCCGGTGGGTCCTCTCGACTGTACGTTGACCTGTTATCTCTAGGGCACATGGTATGCGCGTGGCACGGATATCATGCAGTGAATCTGAGTTGATGGAATCCGGGAGACCAATAACCCTAAAGGTTATTGCGCCTAGAGCGATTTTCTAAATCGTCCAGCTTTTCAAGCATGTATTGCTGGGTCTGTTTGTATTATTGTTCAGATGTGAATGAGGTTTGCACCTCGTCTTCCAAGTCAGACATACAGTGTTCCACCTCAGAGAGCATTTTGTCATGTTCTCCCAGCTCGTTTTTGAGCTGTGTCATTCTTGCAGCTATAGCCCTGTCCACCACTGCCGTTATGGTGGGGGAAGAAAAAGCTGCAACAGCCTGTGCTAGACCAGCATATTGGACTTCTGGGATGAGAGGCGCCTTAGCCACATGATGCACAGAGTCTGTAGAGGCTGTGTGTGTGCCTGCAGTGAGTGCTCCGTCAACCATATTGCCTGTGTGTGAGCCTGACGGGGAGAGCTCTGAGCGGGAGGCTTCGGGAGTGTTAGAGTGTCCGTGGACCACAAATTTGTCCATGGGTTATGCTCCCTGGGCAGGTGAGAGGGGGACCAAGAGCCGTTTACCGTCTGGGTATGTGAGAGGCTGGCTTTCTAAGCAGAGTGTCCCGGAGCCGCCGTTCCTTGCTCCTTCACATGAGGCGCTGGAACTGGAAGTTGAATTTACGGATTGCGATCATAACAAATGACCCAAAAAACTAAAAAACAAAAACAAATAACGAATGAAACAAAACTAACACATTTTTCAGCAGTGCACATGTCTACTTCATGGCATAGCTTCAACATTGAAACATTCCTCAGAGATTTTGGTCCATATTGACATGATGGCATCACGCAGTTTCTGCAGATTTGTTGGCTGCACATCCATGATGCAAATCTCCTGTTCCACCACATCCCAAAGGTGCTTTATTTGATTGAGATCTGGTGACTGTGGAGGCCATTGGAGTAAAGTGACCTCATTGTCATGTTCTAGAAACCAGTGGTGAGATGATTTGAGCTTTGTGACGTGGTGCATTATCCTGCTGGAAGGAGCCATCAGAAGATGGGTACACTGTAGTCATAAAGGGAGGGACATGGTCAGCAACAGACTGCCACCAGAGCTATGACAGAGACGCCCAAAGCCGCTAAAGTCAATGGCGGTCAGTGTGCAGTTAGACCTCCACTGCAGATACAAGTCGAGCTGGCTGAGGACACAGAATCACCGCACATGGAAAGCCACATGACACAAGTCTGTGTAGCCTAAGGTTGCCGTGGATATTCAGTAGAATAGAATAGAGGTCCCCTCAATTTCTGTTCTAAGTTTGGATAGAATGGTAAACAGGGGAAGTGAAGAATGAATCTCCCCAGTTGGAACACAGAGACATCAATAAAAATTGTTGAGACTCAAAGAATCTGCCTCAACAAATTCCAGAAATTTGTGATACAATTGTATGCATTTGCAACTATGTGCAAAGTGTTATGTACAGTATTTTTTTGCAAAGTTGCTCAACAGTTTTAGGTATGGATTTAGAGGCCTGTACAATAAATGTGAAAGATGAAAGTTCTATTTTGAAGCGGCATACAACAGAGTTTCTTGGAACAACAATTACACTTGCACCTTTTGTACCAAGTGCCATAACATTTTTCAGGGGGATACAATCTTCCACAAAACATTGTTTAAAGGGGTTGTAAACCCTCGTATTTTTTCACCTTAATGCATCCTATGCATTAAGGTGAAAAAACACCTGGCAGTGACCGGTCCCCCAGCCCCCCCCCCCCCCATTTTACTTACCTGAGCCCTGGAATTTCACCCAGCGGAGATGCGCTCTTCATCTGCCCTGGGTTCTCGGCTCTTGATTGGATAGATTGATAGCAACACAGCCATTGGCTCCCGCTGCTGTCAATCAAATCCTATGACGCAGGTACTTGGGGCGGGGCCGAGTCCGGCATTCGTGTCTATGGACGCCGAATGCTGGAATCAGGAGCGTGCCCGCAAGGAAACCCCCTGGGACAGCGCTTCTCCTAGGGGGTTATATGATGTGGGGAGGAGCCGCTAGAGCCGCTGAGAGACCCCAGAAGAACTGCACAGGGATGGTAAGTATGATATGTTTGTTATTTAAAAAAAAATAAAACTCAAACCTTTTCAATCACTTTAATCAGCTCAAAAATTACATCAGCAGTAGCTTCAGTAAGATCAACAAGGCGGTAGAACTGGTACTGGGTTTTACAAGCATCTTCATCAAAATAGATGATCACCATGGCAAATTTTTTGGTTATCGAGATGTCTGTAGTTTCATTAATCAGTAATCAAAAGTGACAAGAGGAAAGTTTGTGGCACAATAGCTGTTTATTGTACTTGCCAATTACGTTTTTAATTAGCATTGGCCCTTTGGTATGCATACAAGAAAGAAAGGACCGGAGTGTAGTGGACAGGATGGGAACATAATGAAGGGCCGCACATGACAGTGTGTCAAGTGACACACTTCGGCCAGGAAAGAGTTAACAGTGCAGGGGAGGGCCCGTAAAGTAGCAGGGGGGAGCGGCCATATAAAAAGGAGGGGCGGAGCTAGACAGGCAGTGCAGGAGCGACGGAACACGAGGAGGCAGGTTTTTTACTCTGCTCCTCGCTACACTTATCTAACATGGCCGACGGCTTTGCGGCCTTAGTGTGGGCGGCGGAACAAGGACCCGAGTGGGTCAGAAGTCAGATCGCGGCGTTGCTGGACGGAGCAGGGAGAGCCTCAGAGGACCGGGCAGCGGTGGGGGACATCCAAGATGGCGACGCGGCGCCACGCGCCCGCGTGTCTAGGCCGCCGGAGCGGTACTCCCCTGGGGCCACAGCAGGACCTTCAAGATTGGTAAGGAGCCCCAGGGGGGAGCGATCCACCCCCCCCAGCGAAAAGGGTACAGAGGGAGGATGCAGGACTGGCCAGCAGACGGACAGGCTGCAGGCCTGGTGCAGTGGGGGGGGATTTGGGCCTACCAAGAAGAGGATCCCCAGGTGGCAGTGCTTTAGCAGCCTCAACGGCCCCAGCATCGCCACACGAGATGGGGGGAAGTAGGAACACTGGAGGGAGGGGGGGTGGGGGGGCCACTGCAAAAGGGAGGAAGATGGCCGGTGCAACTGGCTCTTCGGGGACCACGTCCCCCCCAGCAGCTCTACACAAGCAGGGGGGTGGGGATTCACGGGCCACCCGGGCAACGGCAGGGAGGGGGGCTTCAGCCCCCAGACGTGCCTTTACAGCTAATCCCCCGGCGGCTCTGCACGAGTCGGGGGGAGAGGACAGGAGGGCCAGTGGAGCATCTGTGAGAGGGGGAGGGGGACTCACACGGCGGCGGGCGGGAGGCATGGCGGGACGCCACCAGCCAGCACAGCAGGGAATCGGGTCGGCAGGAGCGGAGCCCGAACCGGCCCGCCTGCACGGGGGAGTTCGGTTCAGCTGGGAAGCAGCGAGCAGCTTGACAGAGGTGCGGGTGGAAGGAGACATGCTACTTACAGGAGCCCCTCTCCAAGGGAGCGTTCCTTGTCTTGTGCACAGGAGGAAGAATCTCGGTCGGAAGGAGAATTGTCCGAAGAGGAAGAGGAGGAGTTCGGTCGCCCTATCCCGCCGGTGGAGGTTCATGCAGCGGCTGTGGGACCCCCGCCCGGTCAGCCCGGTAAGTCCACTGACAACAGTGCTTTTGTTAAAGTTTTACAGTCATTGATGGGTGCGGGTACTAGTGGGGGGAGTCCAGGGCTAAAGTGGGTCTGGGCAAATACAGGAATTGTTGGAGGGGTTGAGGGTGTTGATAGGCCGTTTTGGGGAAAGGGGTGAGGCTACAGAAGGCGGAGTAAAGGCGAGAGTTGGTGGAACAGAGGCTGGTGGGGCCGTCGGGGGAGGGGTGGCAGCTGACGATACGTCTGAAGGTCGGATTGCCACGGTGGAAGGGGGAACGGACAAGGTAAGTGAGACGGAAAAGGGGACTAAGGAACTGACGGCGAGGGACGATATTGTGCGCATGGCAGATGCAGCAAAATGCGAGGTATACGTCTGTTTTGAGGGACCCCTGGGGGCTCACTTAAAACAGGAGATCAGGGAGAAGATTTGGAAGGGGGAGTATGTGGAGATTTTCTCCTTGCTGCCCCTGGAAAAATTCAACCTTGATAGGGTTAAACCGGATAGCAGTAAGAAAGACGATGAGGAAAAGAGGAGGTATAGGCTGATTCCCCGGACTTTCGCCAATTGGCTCCAGGCGTTCGCTATATTGGCGGGGGTGATTGGAGAGAAGAACCCTGAACATTGTTCGGCGTTGTTCTGCTACATGGACGCCATTGGCGAAGCCTATCGGGTCTACGGGGGAACAGCGTGGCTGCGGTACGACGAGCAGTTCCGACAGCGTAGGGCAGTCCGGCCGGCATTACGGTGGGATCACAAAGATATCAGCCTCTGGATGAAGCTGATGGCGTCGGCCAAGACGCCGGCGCAGACATTTCAAGGGGGGGACGGAGGTAGCCATACCTCGGGATCTTCGGCCGGAAAGAAGTGGGGAGTGTGTTGGCAATTCAATGAAGGGGCCTGTAAATTTGGGGGAACATGTAAATTCAAACATGAATGTTCAGGATGCGGGGGGGGGGGCACACACTCGCCAGATGTTTTAAAAAAGGCAAGCGGGCTGGAGATTTTGGACATAAGAGGGACGACGCCGGTGATGTGGGAAAGGGTGCAGCCTTTCCTAAATAGATACCCGGATAGGGCGGCGGCGGTATTGTTTTGAACAGGGGTTTCAGGGAAGGTTTCAAGATTCCATGCACATTGTCAGCGGTTCCTCCACTGGCCAAAAACTTGAAATCAGCCTTGCAACACCCTGAGGTAGTGTCTGAGAAGCTGGCCAAGGAAGTGGGGTTGGGCAGGATGGCGGGACCATTTAAGGACAAGCCGTTAGAGGATTTGGTGGTGTCCCCGTTAGGAGTGGTACCCAAGAAGGAGCCGAATAAGTTTTGGCTCATTCATCATTTATCGTTTCCCAAAGGGGGTTCGGTCAATGATTTTATAGACCCGGAAGCGTGCACGGTATCATACACATCATTTGATGCCGCGGTGCGTTGGGTGCGGAGGTATGGAAGAGGGGCGCTGATGGCGAAATCTGATGTGGAAGCAGCATTTCGGCTCTTACCAGTGCACCCGGAGAGTTTTCGGTTGTTGGGATGTTGTTGGGAGAAAATTTTTTATGTAGATCGGTGTTTACCGATGGGGTGTTCCATTTCATGCGCCATGTTTGAGGCGTTTAGTTCCTTTTTGGAATGGGTAGTGAGAGATGTTACAGGGATTGATTCCGTCATCCATTATTTGGATGATTTTTTGTGCGTGGGTCCTCCTTCTTCCAATGTGTGTGCGATACTCTTGTCCACGTTGCAGCACATTGCGGACAAATTTCGGGTGCCGTTGGCAGCTGATAAAACGGAGGGCCCGCGGACAGAGTTGAGTTTTTTAGGCATAGTGATAGATTCCATGGCCATGGAATGTAGGTTGCCGGATGACAAGGTAGGGGATCTAAGGAGGTTAGTAGGGGAAACCTATGGGTGTAAAAAGGTCCAGTTGCGCACGCTGCAATCCTTGTTGGGAAAGTTAAATTTTGCGTGTAGAATTATTCCTATGGGTAGGATATTTTGTAGACGGTTGTCGGCAGCGACTAGGGGTGTGAGGGCACCCACGCATTTCATTAGGTTGAACAAGGAACATAGGGAGGACCTACGGATATGGGATCAGTTCCTGGAAGGGTACAATGGCAGGGCTGTTTGGATGTCGGGACCGGTAAGTAACTTCGATGTGGAGTTGGTGACGGACGCCGCGGGATCTACAGGCTATGGGGCCTTCTTTCAGGGACAATGGAGTGCGGAACCTTGGCCGCAGTCGTGGGTAGAGTTGGGTTTTCAGAAAAATCTGGTACTCCTGGAACTGTTTCCGGTGGTACTGGCGTTAGAGTTGTGGGGTGAATCTTGCAGGAACCTCAAGTTGAGGTTGAACTGCGACAATATGGGGGTGGTCCAGGTGATCAACAACATGTCTGCAGCTTCACCTCCGGTTATACGATTGATGCGGCAGTTGGTGTTGCGGTGCATGCGGTTGAACATCTTTCTGTATGCTGTTCATATTCCGGGCATAGAGAACACGTTAGCTGACGTTAGCTGACGCCTTGTCTCGCTTCAGTGGGACAAGTTCAGGGAGCTGGCACTGGCAGCACGAGCGGAGGGTGTTCCATGCCCGGGCTGGATGTGGGAGTTAGCATTGGAACCACGGCGGACTGGATTCGGAGGTCTGTAAGTGAGTCAACGTGGTCAGCATACTCCAAGGTGTGGAGGGAATGGACTGACCTTCAGTCTGTGGCTAAGTCAGGGGGGGAGGATCCGGGGGCCAGGTTGTTGTTGCTTGATCTGGTGGCAAGGGACATGGAAGCTGGAAAATCAGTGTCTGCGATTGAGAAGAGGATGGCGGGGCTCGCGTTTTGGTTCAAATTGAGGAGAAGGGAAGATTTGACGAAGGACTTCTGGGTGAAGCAGGCTATTAAAGGGTACAGGAAATCGCATAGGAGCAAGGATAAGCGGCGCCCCATCACATTTGGTAACTTGGTAGACATAGGGGGGCAGCTCATGGGGGTGTGCCAATCGGGATACGAGGTGAACTTGTTTTTAGCAGCGTTTGCTTTAGCATTCTTTGGTGCATTTAGGATTGGGGAGTTGGTCAGTCCCTCAAAACAAGTGGCGGGTGGTTTGTTGGTTCAGGACATGGAATTGAGGGACGATAGGGTCAATGTCAGGTTGAGAAGATCGAAAACGGACCAAAGTGGAAAAGGGACGCAGGTGAGTTTGTATGCAATACAAGGTTGTGGGGTTTGCCCGGTGCTGACGGTGACCACGTTTTTGACATTAAGACCGGGGGGGGGAAGGTCCGCTGTTATTGCATGAGGATGGACGGTACTTATCCAAATTTCAATTCGTGGCAGTGCTGAGAAAGTGTTTGGGGAAGTTGGGTTTGGACAGTCAGGCCTAAGCCTCACACTCCTTCCGCATTGGGGCGGCTACAGAAGCCGCCAGGTGCGGGTTGGATGAGGTGGATGTGCAAAAGTTAGGGAGATGGGAATCGCAGCGGTTCCGTAGTTATATTCGGCCACAGTTGGTGTGTGAATAATCAAAAAAAAAAAAAGTTAGGTGGGGGGTGTTTTTACGGTGCAAGGGTGCAGTATAGAGTTGAAGTATTGTGTGGGTTGTGTTTGGTAATGCTGTGCTTGTTATTACAGATGCAGGGCGACAGCTCCTCGTATGGATCCTCGGGCATTCGTACGTGTGCTGGGGTGCCAGGAGGGGGGACGTGAGACCAGGTGGGAGACAGCTGGGTATCTCCAGGAGGGAGGCAGTGATCCGGTGGTTAGGTAGGCCGGGCATGATGTGGGGCAGGGTGGTGCCGGAGGTGGAGAGGTACGCTTGGTTGGACCGACCACCCGATGTGCTGGTCATTCATGCCGGCGGTAATGATTTGGGTGTAAGGACTGTGAGGGACTTAATAGCGGATATTAAGTCAGACATTATGTTCCTCCACGCCACTTTCCCTGGGACCATATTGATATGGTCCGATATGGTGACAAGGACGTTGTGGCGCATGGCCAGATCCGTGTACAGGCTGAACAAAGCCCGGATCAGGATAAATAAAGTAGTGGGACGGTTTATAGCATGGCAAGGTGGTCTAGTAATTCGCCACCGGGAGTTGGAGGTAAACGTGGGGATGTATCTGAGACGGGATGGTGTACATCTGACTGATGTGGGGATAGACCTATGGTCATTGGGACTGCAGGAGGAAATTCAGGCGGCCCTGCGGGTGTGGAGGTGCCATCAAGGGTGAGGTGGTCTCCCTTTTCAGGCTGTGGCGTTGGTTATTTTGTTGGTCAGTGACGGCAGCAGTTATAGAGGTGGTAAGTGTGTGGGGGGCTCATCAATAGATGGCCCCTCCTTGTTACATCAAACGTTGTTGATGTTTAAGGTTATTGTGCACTGCGGGAATGTTGGTTATCGGGTGGTACGGTAGAGACCCATGGGTTTCTTTATCTCCCGCAGTGCCCCCTGGTGTTGATATCGGTGATATCATGTTTGTGGTATAAGCACTTAGCTCCGTCACTGACCAATAAATATGGGGGTTTAACCTGTTTTGTTTTGTTTTCAGCAGGGGTCTGAAAGTGTTAATGTTATGGTGTTATTTATGTTTTATTTATTATAATAAGAAATTGGAGTTCTTATTTTGGTATTTTAATAAATAGCTGTTGTGGCCATTTAACTCCATAAACGGTGTGGTCTCTTATTTATTAAGTAAGTTAAATATATGGAGTAAGATGGTTTTCAGCTAGGGGGTCATATCTGGGCTACACTAGTCAAGGAAACTTGCAATTTTGGAGTCTGGAAGCTAGTCAGCTATGCTATTAGTAGGATCAAATGTGAAGACTGTTGTGGATGTGCAGTCTTGGAAGGTGTCTAAAAAATCATGTAGTTTCTCTATGTTGCTCACTACTGCAAAGACAAAGTGTGTGTGGTGCATAGCTGTGAAGGATATGCACTTATAGTTAGATGAGCTGGTTGTCTACTCTGGTGGTGGTGTGGTGGTGGTGTCTGTAGAGTCATACTTTCCCAATCCTGTACAATTTGCTAGAGAAGAAGAAACAAAAACATTAGCTGGATGTGGCCTCAATCCCCACAGACTCCCACTCCCCCACCCAAGTTCCTTTCCCCACAGTAATGCTCCATACACACGGTCGGACTTTCTGACGACAAATGTGCAATCGGAGCTTGTTGTCGGAAATTCCGACTGTGTGTAGGCTCCATCGGAATTTCCGACACACAAAATTTGAGATCTGGATCTCAAATTTTGCGACAACAAAATCCCTTGTCATAAATTCCGATCGTGTGTACACAATTCTGATGCGCAAAGTTCCATGCATGCTCAGAATCAAGCAGAAGAGCCGCACTGGCTATTGAACTTAATTTTTCTCGGCTCGTCATATGTGTTGTACGTCACCGCGTTCTTGACGTTTGGAATTTCCGACAACATTTGGGTATGCAAGACAAGTTTGAGCCAACATCTGTCGGAAAAAAAACATGGATTTTGTTGTCGGAAAATCCTGTTGTGTAACAGTCACCTAAACAAAGTAGACGATCCAAAACAGGCTTCTATGCTTACCAGAGGACAAAGCTGCAAGAAAAGGGCTCCAATCCGGACGGACTGGAGGCAGTGCAAGGAGATCCCAACAGCACAAAGAGTGAGAAGGAGGAAAGCAAACACAAGACTATAGCAGATCATTTGTTTGAGAAAGCACACCGCAAAAACATTCTCTAATTGCTTACTGGATTGAAGCCAAAGGGAATGTTTTAGGAGTTGCGGCAGGCAGGCACTTGATGTTCTTGATAGGTCTTGATGGTAGTGGCAGTGGTGGCACCGTCTTATTGGAGCTGGCGTGATTTGGAGTCCACCGTCCAGGGGGAAAAATAACAGCACAAAGAAAAAAGATGTAGAGGGGGAAGAGTGAAAGAAAAGCAAACATGATAGTTGCATTCTCTTTACTTAGTGCCTAGAAAATGCCCCAAATAATCTCAGTGGCAGAGTAGTATTAGCATACATACCAATTCTGTGGCTTATGCAAGCAGTTACACAGTCAAGTGTGCTGAGCGAGTAGAGCTGGAGCAGACAGGGTAGCCCTAAAGCACTAAAGCCCCATACACACGGTCGGACTTTTTCATGGATTCTGTCCGATCGGACAATGTTGTCGAAAAATCAGACCGTGTGTATGCACCATCGGACAGTGTTCGTCGGTTTTTCCGACGGACAAAGTCTTATCTCCTGCTGGAAAGATTTGCCGTCAACACGGTCCGATCACACCAAGTCCGATCGTGTGTATCGAATTCCTGACGGAGAAAGTGCCACGCATGCTCAGATCACATTACAAGACCAAAGCTATTGGCTACTAGCCTCTACGTAGTCCCGTCGTAGGCAACAAACGTCACCACGTTCAGAATGATCGGATTTTTCGACAACTTTGTCCGACCGTGTGTACGCAACACCAACATCGGACAAAGTACGACGGACATGATCCGACGGACCTGGTCCTCGGATTGTCCGACCGTGTGTATGGGGCTTAAGAGGGAAAGAAGAACACCATGAGACTTTCTAGAGCAGATCATTTGTTGACACACTACAGGAAATTGTGTATTTGCTTACCAGGATGAAGCCAAAGGAATACTTCTCAGGAGATGCAAGTTAGGAGGTAGGCAGGCAGGTGGTACTTCTTGAGTAGCGGCAGTGGTGGCACCATGGTATAGGATCTGGCGTGATTGGGAGTCCATGGTCCAAGCAGGGCAGGGAAATCCAACCTAACAGCACAAAAACAAGCCAGGCCCAGTAGCCACTATTATCTTTTCTTCTTCATCCTCCTCCTGGCTGGCCAAGCAGACTGAAATTAGTGCACACAAAATGACCAAAATTATCTCAGTGGTGCCAGTAGTGTAGTAGTACACATTCACAATCACATATATGTGGCCTCGTCTGTGTCAGTAGAGTTAAGCAGGCAAGTGGCGTGGCCTTTGACACTCTCAAACTGAGTGCACAGACAAAATGCCCAAAATAATCTCAGTGGCAGTAGTTTAGTAGTAGTAGTACACATTAATTCACAATATCACATACATCATGTGGCCTGTGCCAGCAGAGATAGGCAGGCAAGCAGTGTGGCCTTTTTGCGCTCTCAAACTGAACTTAGTGCACACCAAATGGCCAAAATAATCTCAGTGGTGGCAGTAGTATGGTAGTACATACAATCTCAATCACATACATGTGGCCTGTGCATGCATAGTTAGGATTAGGCAAAGGCAGGCAAGCGGTGTGCCCTTTTTGCTTTCTCTAACTGAACTGTGTGAGCACATATAATTTGGCCATCTCAGGCACTGTGCATGTGCAGTGCGAATACAATGTTTTCTGACTTTTTTTTTTACAGATTTACATACTGTCTATAAATTTAGGGTCTGTTGGCAATCCTGCTGCCAGTTGACAACCTCTGTCTCAGGGGCGGAGCTACAGGCGTCTCAAGGGTCGCACTTGCGACCATGGCCCCCTGCTCCAGGGGGCCCTTGAGGCCCCCCTGTAAACTGAATAGGAGGGGTGACATATAACCGAATAGATCTCTGCCTCCTGTAGCCGCTGAATGTCCGCTTCTCCTCCTTTCCCTCCCGCAGGCATTCAGTAGCTGCAGGAGGCAGGAATCGATTCCTCTTTATGTTACCGCCCCGTCGCTCCTCCTATCCAGCTGCCCTCTCCTGCTCCTGGGCCCCTCTCTTCCAGCTCCACACTGAGCTGCTCGGGAACACACCTTGACAACCTGGCACACCAAGCAATTTGCTGCTTCCAAGAGTGAGACATCCCTGAATTGCCAGGATCCAGGGTGAGAGCTGTGAAGGGGAGATAAGCCGTCCTAGCTTTATGCCACTGTAGGGGGGCCCCAGCAGGGTTGCTTGCTGCAGGGCTCAGTACGGCTCAGTAGTCTCGTACGGCTCAGAGCCTACACTGACAGTCCCCCCCTGACACGGACAGGACAGGAGAGAGACGATCTGCTCCTTCCCCTTCCACCCCTCTCCACCTGTGTGCACCGCGGGAACTGTGAATGTAAGCAACTGAGTTTGATCATTCAGCTACTTAGCTTAACACTTTCTGCAGTGCACATGGGAGGAGAAGGAGCATATCGGCTCTCTCCTGTCCTGTCCTGTCCGTGTGACGAAGAAGGAAGCGGGAACTGTCAGTGCAGGCTCTGAGCTGTATGAGAGAAATGCTCTCAGCTCAGAGTCCTGCTGATGGGTACTGATAGGCGGTATTGATGAGCACTAATAAGTTTCACTGATGGGCACTAGGGATGAGCTTCGAGTTCAAGTCGAACTCATGTTCGACTCGAACATTGCCTGTTCGCCTGTTCAGCGAACAGCGAACAATTTGGGGTGTTCGCGGCAAATTCGAAAAGCCGCGAGCACCCTGTAAAAGTCTATGGGAGAAATCTCAAGTGCTAATTTTAAAAGCCTATATGCAAGTTATTGTCATAAAAAGTGTTTGGGGACCTGGGTCCTGCCCAGGGGACATGTATCAATGCAAATTTTTTTTTAAAAAACTGCGTTTTTTCAGGAGCAGTGATTTTAATAATGCTTAAAGTGAAACAATAAAAGTGTAATATTCCTTTAAATTTCATACCTGGGGGGTGTGTATAGTATGCCTGTGATGGGGCGCATGTTTCCCGTGCTTAGAACTGTCCCTGCACAAAGTGTAATTTTTGCAGGAAAAAAAGCTATTTAAAATCACTCGCGGCTAATGAATTGCCAGCTCCCGTAACACAGAGAACAGTCATTCATTGAAAGTCATTGATAAAAAAAAAAGTCCTTGATAAAAAAAAAAAAAGTCCTTGATAAAAAAAAAAAAAAGCGTGGGGGTTCCCCCAAATTCAATTACCAGGCCCTTCAGGTCTGCTATGGATTTTAAGGGGAACCCCGGGCAAAAAAAGCCATAGGGAAGTCCCCATGACATCCCCGTGTGTCAGAGGGGGGCGGGGTCACCAGGTGGCCCCGCCCTCCATTATAAAAGAGCTGTCAGACGCAGCAAAGCCTCACACAGCGGGAGCCTCCCATTGCGAGGAGCGGCCCGACACAGAAGAAGAGACGCCAACGCCGTGGAAGAAGATGCCGGATGAGAAGACCAGAGCAAGAAGAAGCGGCTCGGAGGAAGAAGAAGATGGAAGAAGAAGATGAAGAAACTGAAGGATGAAGAAAGGAAGAAGGAAGACCAGAAGAAAGAAGATGAAAGAAGATTTTAATAAAGGAATTGTCAAAGACCGTCTCCTGTCATTTTTAAAATTTTTGTCACTTTTTTGGTGAAATGGTAGCGGTACTTTTGTACCCCCTTACCATTTCACACAGGGGGGGGGGCGTGATCTGGGGGTCTGTTAAAGGGGGCTTCCAGATTCCGATAAGCCCCCCGCCCGCAGACCCCCACAACCAATGGCCAGGGTTGTGGGGAAGTGGCCCTTGTCCCCATCAACATGATGCATTGAGGGGTCACAGACCCCAAAGCACCCTCCCAATGTTGGGGGCATGTGGCCTGGTACGGTTCAGGAGGGGGGGGGGCGCACTCGTCCCCCCCTCTTTTCCTGCGGCCTGCCAGGTTGCATGCTCGGATAAGGGTCTGGTATGGATATTTAGGGAGACCCCCACTTCATTTTTTTTTTTAAATTTGAAGCGGGGTTCCCCTTAATATCCATAGCAGACCTGAAGGGCCTGGTAATTGAATTTGGGGGAACCCCTACGCTTTTTTTTTTTTTTTTATCAATGACTTTTTTTTTATTAATGACTTTCAATGAATGACTGTTCTCTGTATTACGGGAGCCTTCAATTCATTAGCCGCGAGTGATTTTAAATAGCTTGTTTTCCGGCAAAATGACACTTTGTGCAGGGACAGTTCTAAGCACGGGAAACATGCGCCCCTTCACAGGCATACTATACACACCCCCCAGGTACGAAATTTAAAGGAATATTACACTTTTATTGTTTCACATTAAGCATTATTAAAATCACTGCCCCTGAAAAAACGTCATTTTTTTTTTAAAAAAATTTGCATTGATACATGTCCCCTGGGGCCGGACCCAGGTCCCCAAACACTTTTTATGACAATAACTTGCATATAAGCCTTTAAAATTAGCACTTTTAATTTTGATTGTTCGAGTCCCATAGACTTTAATAGGGTTCTAAAGTTTACATGAGCTTTAGGTCTGTTCGCAGGTTCTGGTGCGAACCGAACAGGGGGGTGTTCGGCTCATCCCTAATGGGCACTGATAGGGGTAGGGGTGCAACGGATCAAAAAACTCACGGATCGGATTGATCCTCGGATCAGAGTCACGGATCGGATCATTTTTCGGATCAGCAAATAATAATTGAATTTGCAAAAACCTGTGAAAATTCCACCACCATATAGTCCCCACTGTAATATCCACGTCATCTCCCCCACTGTAATATCCACGTCATATCCCCCACTGTAATATCCACGTCATATCCCCCACTGTAATATCTACTGTAATATTGTCTGAGTATCGCAGAGTATTGGCAGGGTATCGCAGAGTATTGGCAGGGTATTGCAGAGTATCGCAGAGTATTGGCTGGGTAATGCAGAGTATCGCAGAGTATTGGCTGGGTAATGCAGAGTATCGCAGAGTATTGGCTGGGTAATGCAGAGTATATGCTGGGTAATGCAGAGTATATACTGGGTAATGCAGAGTATATGCTGGGTAATGCAGAGTATATGCTGGGTAATGCAGAGTATATGCAGGGTAATGCA
The DNA here is from genome assembly GCA_028564925.1 of Lithobates sylvaticus. Classification (NCBI taxonomy): domain Eukaryota; kingdom Metazoa; phylum Chordata; class Amphibia; order Anura; family Ranidae; genus Lithobates; species Lithobates sylvaticus. Next base: position 596,001,587 of record CM053027.1, read on the forward strand.
GAGTATATGCAGGGTAATGCAGAGTATATGCAGGGTAATATGCTGGGTAATGCAGGGTAATATGCTGGGTAATGCAGGGTATTGGCTGGGTAATGCAGGGTATTGGCTGGGTAATGCAGGGTATTGGCTGGGTAATGCAGTTTGTTTACAAGTGATCGCTCCGTCATTTGACGGAGCGATCACATTGTAAACAGTGGCCGGGTGTACCAAGATGGCCGCCGCTCCGGAGCTAGGCCGAAGCCGCGGCCTTTCCTAAGGCCGCCGGGTGTACCAAGATGGCCGCCGCCGCTCCGGAGCTAGGCCGAAGCCACGGCCTTTCCGAAGGCCGAGGCCGCGAAGCGCTCCGCGGATCGCGGGGTGTGCCGATCCGAACGGGGTGACCCGTTCGGATCACGGATCGGCGTCCTAGATAGGGGGCATTGATGAGAACTGATAAGTGGCACTGATAAGGGGCACTGATAAGGGGCATTGATGAGCACTGATAAGTGGCACTGATGGGCACTGATAGGGGGCATTGATGAGCACTGATATGTGGCGCTGATAGGCAGCACTGATGGGCACTGATAGGTGGCATTTATGAGCACTGATATGTGGCACTGATGGGCAGTGATTGGCAGAATTGATGAGCACTGGTAGGCAGCATTGATGAGCACTGATAGGTGGCACTGATGGGCACTAATAGGCGGCATTAATGGGCAATGATATTGAACATGCTGGGAAAACTGTAATAAAAGAAGGGTGTGGGGTTACTAAAAAAAAACATAGCTACTCATCTTTATACTGCAGCATTGCTGTGATGCTGCAGCTGTCCCGCACTGACTCCGAGACCGAGAACTGAGCGATCACATGACCACAGAGCAAAGAGCGGTGATAGTCAGTCAGCACTCTCCGGTCTGTCCCTCCAGTGCTCACTGGAACACTGAGCAGGAGAAGGGGTGGGCACAGCTGGCTTCAGATTTCACCAATGCACTGAGAGGCAGAGCCACCTGTCAATCAGGCAGGTGAGTGGATCCTGACAATATGGTCGGGATCCTTAAAAAGCCTGGAGTAGCTCTGTGACGTCAGCCAACAGCGAGCCTTACCCCGCTGCCGGCTGATTGTGGGTAACAGGAGAGCACAAGTAAGTTCTTTGGCCATAAAAAAAAGCTTTAGCCATACTTATTCTTTAAATTCTAAGCTGTGTGTGAAATAATAATTTAGCAAAATTACCCGTATGCTGTAGTTCATGTAATATCTGTAGCTGAGGTTGCTAAACCACATCCTTGTTTAGCAGTTTTTGAAGTACAGAAATCAGTCGTCTGGCATGAGGGTATGAGGAAGTGCACATTGCAGATGCCTGCTTGTGATAACCCTCACCCTCATACTCAGTAGATTGAAATGATTGCCTCTTCTGTGAACCTGACTGGTGTCTGCCAGTGATTAATGCTGAAAGTGAGTTATTGGTACATGAAACCCGTACAAAGAGTACATCACAAGGGCACCCTGGGCCAGACAGTCTAGGGGAATACTCAGCTTGCCCATCCATTGCCAGATCTGGCAAACTTTTAAAGAGAGACAAGAGACCTAATAGTGTATGCAAACTCCCTCCTGACTTTTCCTTCTCCCACTATAAGCTTGGGTGAGAGCTTGGATTCTATACAAATGCAAGTTCATCAGAACTTGGATATTAGCTGTCATTGCTGGGCCAATTCACTGTGCCCACAATTGGGCCCAGCAATGTCAGCTAACTTTTAGGTTCAGACCAAATCCATATGGGCCAGGCTAAAGCGCCCAATGGGGAACCCTCTGGGATGCACTCACTAATTCCTGGGACATAGGCACAGGGGCCGTGATCATACAAAAATCAGCAGTAAGGTGGCACCCCAACTTACAAATGAGCCTTTTGCCTTGCCCAGTTCCACTTTGTACACTGAGAACTTTTCTGTAAAGCACTCGTCCCGTGTAACTGTACACCTTCTCCTCTCTTCTCAATGCAGCATTTCTGAGGGGACACCATGAAGCATGTGTCCCAGTCCACCAGCACAGCCATGGTTGCCACCTCAGACCTCACTCCCAATGACTATGCAAGAATCCTGCCATTCACAGAGCACAGACCTCTGATGCTAACAAGCATTAACACGTAATTGGATCCACCTATCTTTCTCTTCCCATACCTCCAAACTAGTTCCATAGGCACCCTGTGCTGCCATATCAGTCCCAGGTATGGGATACCGAATTCTAGCGAGGAGGTCAGGCTCACCAGCCCCCTCACTGCCAGGGTTGCCATCTCCCATGCCAAGGGACGAACCTTCCTCTGGCCGGCTGCTATAACATTCTTCACCACTTCACTGGTTACCCATAGCAACAAAACTTGGCCATATCTCCCGCCAACTCCACAGCATAATTAACCTTCTATGGTGACTCTCTTGCATCTGCTCTTCACCCCCTTTCTGTACAAGCGATGTTCTTTTATACGCCTTGCCTGCACCCCTTTGTAGGAAATTCAGACCAGTCATTTTGTAACTCAGAGAACATTTTCTGACCTTCTTACAATTGCAGAATGAATATGACACCATCTCTCATAGATCCTTCCATACACAGCTTTAATTCATCCTAGCTTACTCTGCCAAATTCATACCTTCCAGATAAGAAAAGTCTCTCCAAAGGTGTTCCTAGCCAACTTCCGGTACCTCGACTGGGTACCCCAAAAGGGAGGCCACATGCTCAATACAGCTTCACATGGTGCAGCATTCCTTCCTCTCTGTTGCCATGTGGAAGAGAAACCCTTAGTGCTGGCTCACACAGGGGCGGCTTCAAAGTTGTCTGACTCTGAAGCCACCCCGTACAACCCGGCTTGTAAAACAACTTCTGTATAGAAGTCAATGCAAGCCGATCCAAAGTCGTCCCAAAGTAGTACAGGAACCTTTTTCTAAGTCGGAGAGACTTGAGTCGCTCCTATTAGAATGGTTCCATTGCAATGCATGAGCGCAACTTGTCAGGCGGCTAAGTCACCTGACAAGTCGCCCCTATGTGAACCAGCAATTAGAGTCTGCCTCCCCTTGTATTTATAGCCCTCCACAAGGGGGCAGAGCTATGCACACCCAGGAGTGAGCAGACTTAATGCCTTCCTAATTCCCTGGGCAGCCTATTACACAAAAACTCACTAAAAAACTTTATTGCAGCACATTGCAAACCAGTAATATTAGCAGAGTACACCCCAACAGTAGGCACCTGCCTACACCCAGTTACTGAAGGGTATTAACCTCTTCAGCTCCTGTATCTGTATACCCCTTATGGGCCAAGCTATACACAGGTGGACATCATTTCACTAATTATGTGACTTCTGAAGGTAATTGGTTGCACCAGAGCTTTTTATGGGCTTCATAGCAAAGGGGTTAATACATACCTACGTGCCAATTATCCGTTTTTTATTTCTGAAAATTTTTTTATGTATATATTTTTCTAATTTTACTTTACCCCAACTTAGACTATTGTGTTCTGATCCATCACATATAATTCAGATTAAAAAAAACATTGAACTAAAGGCTGTAATGTAACAAAATAGGTAAAAAGCCAAGGGAGGTTAATACTTTTGCAAGGCACTGTATAATATAATAATGCTGAAAATTAACCATGTGACCATGTCAGCCAGGCACAAGCCTGATGGCCTGATGGGATAGAAGGATACATAAAAAGAGCAAGGGGAAAAGAGAGAAAATGGAAGGAGGAGAAGGGTGACAGAGCAGGAGAACAAATGAGAGTAGGAGTAAGAAGGAAGGGGGGGGGGGATCTACGGGGTGGGGGGCAAGCAGATATTAGATTGATAGGAGCGTAGAATCAAATCTGCTAGGTCATATGTAGGTGACCCAAGGCTGCCAGATACTAAGGAATTTATCATGAGTGTCT